>VXAY01002204.1:46591-67180 GCA_013399855.1 Oxyruncus cristatus
TTACCCCAAGTTTCTCTCCCCTTTATTCTCTAAGGACATTTTTCTCCTTCCTAAATGCATTTTTACTTCTTTTTGTACTTTTTGCTCCTCTGAATATACGCTTGCTTTTGCTCAATACATCCCAAAATATATTTGGGCTATAAATCTACTCTATGTATACACTTTTCTTCCTCTTTGTTTTCCCCTGTGACACAAAGAAGGTGACATCCAATACATCTGTCAGGAAGACACACAATCAGATCTGCAAAAAAACCAAGTTTTATAAGAAAGAGCAGATGCATAAAATATGTTATATTTCAACAGTTGAAAGAAATGCTGATGTTTTTTGGGCAATAACTATTCATAATGCAAAAATTCCACTTAGATAAGTATTATTTTAACGACTGCTATGATCAATTACAGTTGAGTAAAAGGTTAATTTTTCCTCACTATTTTTATCTAGGGTGTTGTTTGGTATCCAGAGAAGTTTAAAATCCACCTATGTAGCTTATCTCCAAAGTTGAAAAACTAATTAATAACTGGTACTTGTTTCTTTCTTCCAGAATGAGGTGGTGTAATATTTGGACACATCACAGTAGTAAAGTGTGCAATTCAAGATTGACTGAGTCTATAGATTGGGATTAATACAGCAGTTATTAATAGAAGAGCTCAAAATCTGACCATGTTAATAACATATGCACATACACTTTTTATTATTATGGATATGTACTTCATATAAATACATTTCTTTCAGCACATAAAATATTTCTGTTTGCATCTTGCTCCACATCTTGCCTCTTGCCATTTATCTGAAAAATAAAATCATTCCATAAGAAATAAATCATTATATAGAATTCAGTCTTCAGATTGCTCCCTTTTCAACTGAGGAAAAAAAAGACATGAAATATGAATCCCCAGGTTCTGAAAAACTGAGTTCTGAGTGAAGTTTCTTGGCTGAATAATACTTACCTCTCATTTCTACTTGCCTTTCATTGCATTGCTTTCGCTCTGCAGAAATCATAATTGTGGCTGACAGAGAGGGAAAAATGCCTAGGTCTCAAATTATTAAGGTACTCATAATTTACAATTAACAGCATAAATTTCATTCAGAAGCTTGGTAGAATCTACTGAAACGCTTATGATGTTTGTGTGAAGTGTCCATCCTGTGAAGCATCACTTGGCAAAGAGATGAGAGCCTTTTTCCACTGTTCTCAGATTCAGAAGGGCCTCAGACTGTAAAGCACATTACAGTAATATGTTGAAGCACTAGCTCAAGGCAGGGGTTATTGTCACAAGGAATGAAACAAAACATGACCCAATCATCACTTGCTTTTTCAGAGTAGTGCGGGATCTATCAAAACCTTCTACCTCATCAGCCATTTGAGAATGGCAATTGTGTCGTTCCGTCACAGCTGCCGATATAATTTGAACCAGAGCTTCTGTTGCTTTTCCCACTAACCTGCTCTCTGCTTTGTTTGGCTTCAGTTACTTCTGAACAAATCTCTTTTTGAGGCCCAAGTTCATCCTGACATTGAACAATTTGTTGTGCTTGCTAAAACCCTTTTGATAAAAATAGGACCTATATTTTCCCTTGTCCTAATTTGTTATTGCAAGATTCTTCTATCCTGGCTTGTAATGTCTAGTCTTATTGAGATCCAGTTTTAAAAAACCTCTGTATCAAATTAAATAACCTTGAAGACATATTTAATTTGTGTGAGTTTCTTTTTCATACTCTTTTTACTGAATTTTAGGTGCTTTGAGATTGACTTATAACAGCAAAAAATTAAAAATTAAAGCTTGAAGGTCATTTATATTCATGATTATTAGCCTCTACCATTAATTCAGTTATCTAACTTGATGAAAGTTGTTTCATGTTCACCTTGTTACACATCTGGCTTTATGATTATTCCAAGAAGACAGTCATGTAAAACTAAGAGAAAACACTGAAGAATTTCTTTTCAAAAATCTGTGTCTTTTTATGCTGGGAATGAAAGTTCCAGCCTTACCTAGCCTTTTATAGCATCATTGTAACATCTGAAATGTCAATACAGTGATGTGCACTACTCTTTTTTTTAATTAACCACAGTAATTTTTACTGAACCATGTCAAAAGTAGTGACGAGCCATTCTGCCCACAGAAAGCAGAATACCACCTCAGGTGAGGAGCCATCTGACAGGAAAAATTCTGATGGGATGAAAGAGCTGTAGAGGCCTTAATTTTACTGGCAAATAAGCAGACCTGAAAATGTTTTATACTTGCTTTGATGATATACAGAAGGTATTTCTAACTTAAGATTGTCAGGAGATATATGAGGAGAACTGGACTCAACTGAACACTCAGAGTCAGGATTTCTGTGTCACTTTTCTACCTTTGCTGACAGGTGAATTTAAGCAGATGACATTGCCATCCTATACCTCCATTCTGTTATTTGTGGAAGAGAAATAGCAACATCCAGTCCATTTGCCAACATCCAGTCCATTTGCTAGGTACTGTTTAAAATAAAGCAGAACTGATCCCCCTCTTCACCCTTTTTGGTACTGCAGTACCTGCATTTGTCATTGCCAAAGAAAGAAGTGCAGAATGAATATGCAATTCTCTAGACCCAGGAGAAGGTGTTCAGGAGTGTCTCCATCAGCACGCTTTCTTACAGATAGGTAAAAGCTGGGATGGTTAGGAAAAGAGGAAAATTCTATGTATGTTTTTTTTTCCTCTTTTGTACCTTCTGCCATTTGTATCCTGAAGCCTGTAGAACAAATATTTCAAATTCCTTTGGGCTAAGTTGTGGGAATGAGGACTTACTGGGTTTTCAGGTTTTCTTGTTTATTTCTTTTAAGACACAAACCCAGACTTATGCTGGTCATATTTATGTATTTGATTCAGAAAAATAAATAGTTTGGCCCAGATATATATAATGTCATCTGTTTTGTCAAGGCCAGCATATTTTTTAAATATTCAATACATTTTCTGGCTGAAAGTAAAGAGCATAGCTCTATCCCCAATCCATCTCAACAGGCTTAACTGAATTTGAGGGGTTTTTTTATAATTATGCATTTGAATTCAAATAACAGCTGCCAAATAGTTAGGTCTGTTGTGCTAAGCAATGCATAAGCATATGGTAAGAGATTATACCTGAGTCATAGAATGAATTATCTAGATACTTACAGTAATCAGCATGAACATAGATTGTACTACTATAATGCAAATCAGGCTCACAGGTTTCTTGTGTCAGCCAGTGTCCAACATTATTGCAGAATTAGAGTGATTTCCTAGTGAGACAAAATGCTGTGAGAGCCAGTATTTGGCAGCAATTTACTTCTTACTGTTGTTTGGCTTTTTATTCATATACATAAAATAAAAGAAAAGGCAAAATAATTACCTTCACCATATATATCTGTGTATATTGTGAGGGAGATTGACAATTTCAGAGATTTTTGCAATCATTTAAATAATAAATGCTTTGGTAATTTTCCTATTCTTGATTTATTTCCTATTTCCTACTGTTTTTTTTCTTTTTTCTTTTTTTTTTTTTTTTAACTATTCAAATTATTTGCCAGAAAAATTTCAAAGATATTTTTTAACTCTGTATTGACTCTTCCTATTCAATTGGTAGCTGCTACAAAATAGTATTTTTTTATGGCAACTGCACATACACAAAAGCTTCATTTCCGAAGTTAACTGTCTGCTAAGGTTCTGTTGCTCTTCAGTGACCTACTAGCCCACTCAAAATTTAATGTTCTTCAGCAGCAGCTCTGCTAAACCTATTTCTAACTAAGATGAATAGGCAGACATGAAACAAAATCTTTGAAGAAGGTATAAAGAAAGTTTAAATAGAAAATAGGGATCCACACAATAGATGCTGGGGGCAGGGGGATATCAGTCAGACAGTGACAGTTTCGTGTTTGGAATAGCGCACATTAAAACTAAGTTTGATGATTTAACTACAAAAATACTCCCTGTCCTTCTCTCTTTGTAGGAAAGTGGCATCTTGGGATGAACTGTGAAAGCAGTAATGACTTCTGTCACCACCCCCTCAGTCATGGATTTGATTACTTTTATGGGCTTACCGTGACCAATTTTAGAGACTGCAAACCTGGCCAAGGCAGTGTATTTTTAAAAGGGGCTCAGAAAACCCTTGTCATCCCAATCCAAATCGCTGGAATCACCCTTGTCTCTTTGGCGATAGTGCAGTACATTGGCCTCCTCCATGTACCTTTCCAAGCATTCGGTTACTGCTTCTTAATAATCACAATTTCACTTGTGGGTTTGATATTTTTCTTCTATCATTTTCGACACTTAAACTGTTTCTTAATGAGGAATCATCAGATTATCCAGCAGCCACTGTCCTATGAGAACCTTACTCAGAGGCTGACAAAGGAAGCCATGCAGTTTATTGGAAGGTAAGTTTCTAATTGTGTTATAAATCAAGGTTGCCATTGCACGATGATGGTGCTTCTAAAAATTGGAAAAACAATATGAGCTTGTGGGCACGAGGAATTATATATTATCATCAATATATGTCATTATATATTATCATCATATTTTTTTTCTTTAAATAATGACTGAAGTTAATCTTTTTATTGAAAGTGACTGGATTTTTTCTATCAGTTATATAATTAATTCCTCTATAAAATTTTGAAATTGTTTATGTTTACATACTTCAGAATTTTTTTCCAAAAATTGTCAACGTTTTTTAGGACTTTCATTATTAAGAATTTCATATAACTTGAAATATGAAAAATCTTTTGCGGTGTGACTTAATTATATGAAAACACAATGCAGAGTCATAATTAGGGTGAAGGGTTCTTTACCCGGGGAAGAATAACCCCCAGCACCAGTACAAGCTGGGGACTGACTTACTGGAAAGCAGCTCTGCGGAGAAGGACCTGGGGGTTCTGGTGGGCAACAAGCTGTCCGTGAGCCAGAAGTGTGTCCTACTGACCAGGAGGGCCAATGGGATCTTGGACTGTGTTAGGAAGAGCATTGCCAGCAGGTAGATGGAGGTGATCCTTTCACTCTCATCAGACCTGGTGAGGCCACATCTGGAGTGCTGTGTCCGGTTCTGGACTCCTCAACAGAAGAGAGAGCTCCTGGAACAGGTTCAGCAGACAACTACAAAGATGATTAGGGGACAGAAGCATCTTTTATGAGGAAAGGCTGAGGGAACCGGGCCTGTTCAGCCTCAAGAAGAGACAACTGAGAGGGAACCTCATCAATCTCTGTAACTATCTGAAGGGAGAGTGCCAAGAAGATGGAGCCAGGCTCTTCTTGGTGGTGCCGAGCAATAGGAGAAAAGGCAACAAGCAGAAACTGATGCACAGGAATTTCCACCTAAATATGAGGAAGAACTTCTTCACTGTGCAGGTGACCAAACACTGGAACAGGTTGCCCAGAGAGGTTGTGCCAGAGATCCTGTGCCATGTGCTTTGAGCAGAGAGGTTGGACCAGGTGACCCACTGTGATCCTCTCCAACCTTACCCATTCTGTAATTCTGTGATTCTGTGAAACAAATGGTTTTTTAGAAAACAATTTTTTTTAATAGCCATCACATTGGGCCACGTAAACATTGGATGTACAAAAACATCCTAAGGCATTGTTCATTTCTGCTAAGTTAGTTACTTTGCCATAACTGTCATCACAGGGCTTCTAATGGGATGAAGTCATAGAAGTATACATTTGTATATTCAGAAATATACATCAACATATTTGGAGAAAAAATATTTCATCAATTTAACTTCTTGAAAAAATATGTGAAAGCATTTTTCTTGATCCCTTTTGATGCAGGTTGCAGCATTTTTAAAAATACTAAATCAAAGTAAAATCATATTCTAAGACATAGAAGTCCCTGAATTACTATTCCTAAAGTATGTACCATTAGTTACTGTGAATACATTCACATAGTGTCATTCATTGCTGGATGAAAACATATACCATAGAATCAGAGGCTAAATTTTCTAGACTTAATGACTGCATGCAGCAGCTGTTTCTAGCTGTTAGCAAGAAAAAAATGTTTAACTAAAATCTTGATATTACACAGAAATTTTTCTATCATTTCTATCATTATGATTATTTGATGTGGCCATCTTTATTCATCACACCAAAATAAAAGGACTTTTTAATCAAATTTCTTTAAGTGAGTAAGTTTTTCCAACAATCAAGATTCTCATCAGTATTTATAAATATACTAAAACATCTTTATTTCCTCTTGGCAATAGTGATAGATATAAAGATGCCTTCTCAGCTATATTTAACTGTGAAGTACTTTTGTTTGCTACAAACACACAAACGTACACATTTGAAAATTGTTGAGAGGTTATTTGCTTAGTGACCAAGCATTTGGTGATTTTAAAAGACTCTTGAGTACATTAACTGTATGTTGGTATACTCTACCATTATTTACAAGTATATAATGTACCTGTAGTGATAGTCTTTTGGGTATCTATGAATGTTTCATTTATTTCAATGCCATGACAATTAAATATTTGCCCCAAAACAGGTGAGTTGAAAATGGGAAATCGATGGTAGAAAACCAGTAACTCTTTTAACTTTATTAATATGTGTAACATGCACACTGTTATTGTATAGCATAATGTCTTTGTTTTAGCCCAGTGTTTAGAGCTGGAAAAATAATGTATAATCTAAGTTAGCACAACTTTGCTGACCCAGCTGGAGGTAAGTGGCTTTACATCAGCTGAACACTTGGCCCCAAATCTTAATGTAGTTTCCAGACAACAGTGATGTTAAATTGAAGTCAAGGTTAATAGCACATATTCGTAATTTACAACAAACTTTGTTACAGGAATGATGCAATTATAGTGAGAATTATAACCCAGACTCTTCAGAGTCATTGTTAAATTAGAGAATATCCAAGCACGTTAAGGTATTGAGAAGCAATTAGGGCATTTGAGCAATCTTAACTGTGCCCTTTAGTGAATTCACATGCAAAGTATATGACCATAAACCTTGCTCCTGGGGATAGCAGTAATTAGATTAATATTCACTGAACTGATCTGTCCCATATATTGGTGAGAGCAACAAAACCAATATTTGCTTTGACACTCTCGTTCTGACACTATATAGTTCACACCTGTCAGCTCCAGGGCACCAGGAGACCATTGCTTTTATGAACAGTCTACTGACTTTGGCCATTTGTTGATGAATGGCCATGAAGAGTCAACCGTGTTTCAAAAGCATGTAGACATCTGGCACTCATGAATGAAGGGTCACAAGGTTTTGGGAAGCCACAGTTGTTCGACAGCATTCTTATTATTCCAGTTCTTTCGACCCCTTAATCACAATTGAATATTCAATTTGTCATACAGTCTCTTTTTCTTTAGATGGTAGCAAATAGCAAGCTCAGTCATGTACACAAGTAATTCTTGTGCACAAGTGTACCAGAATGCAAACAATCCTGAATTTAAAGAATTCAAGCATTCACCTTAACTGGTTCTTTATCATCAAACTAAAAATCATCAGATATCATGCATTTTTTAATTGGTCAGTTATCTTTATAATAAATATATAACGAAGCTCCAGTCTTCAACAGCACTGGTAATTTCCCGTAAAGACCTTTTATATGCAATGTATATGAATATATATTAATAATTCCAACATAAATGTTTTATCTATATAAGTTTATTATACCTATTGCCTATAATACCTCTGTAAGTTTTTTGGAGTTCAGGTGATGGACTTCCTGACATTTTCTTTTCTAGCTGATTCTCAGTCATACTGTCAGCTTTATGACTTCTTACTATGTATAAACATCAAACTTCAGAAGGAATAGGCAAGGAAGGAGATGTGGTGGAGTAGCCTTGTATGTTAGGGAGTGTTTTGATTATCCAGAGCTTAATGATGGTGGTGATAGGTTTGAGTGTCTTTAGATAAGAATCAGGTGATAGACCAACAAGGAAGATGTCATGGTGGGAATATGTTATAGACCACCCAACCAGGATGAAGAGGCAGACAAAATATTCTATAAGCAGCTGGTAGAAGTCTCACAACTGCTGGGCCTTGTTAATATAGGGGACTTCAGCTTATCAGATGTCTGCTGGAAATATAGTACAGTGGCAGGGAACTGTGTAAGTGGTTCCTGAAGTGTGTGGAAGATAACTTCCTGACACAGCGTGAGTGAGACAACCTGGAGAGGTGCCCTGCTGGACCTGCTGTCTATGAACAGAGGAGGACTGGTGGTTGATTTGATGGTTGAAGGCCGTCTTGGGCACAGGGATCACAAAATGATGAGTTTTTGATTCCTAGTAAGGAGAGAGGTCTGCAGAAATATTAACTTGGACTGATGGAGGGCAGACTTTGGCCTGTGATTCTATATAATCATTAGAGTTTGTATTTTTAAAGTCTTATAAATTCTTTATAGCATGTAGCTATGTGCTGTTGTAGTTACTTTGGTCTGCTTTTTTGGAGAGATGGAGTTGTATTTATCTTCCTTAGTCAAGTGTATGCATATTACAGTTTTTGTTTGTTCCTAGATAGACTGAAAAAGAGCAAATACAAAATTCAATGCCCGGAAATGGCACTGGAGATGAATATATACAATTACAAGTGTCAAATCTGGTGTGTGAAAACAAATAGTAATTTAGTTGCTTACCCTAATTGTAAGTAGGCAGGTCAGCTCAGTGTATGTTAATTCTAATTACTTTTTCCCAAGGGAAAATGTGTTTACATATTGCAAACCTATCAGAACACTCTCTAGATATTATAGCCTATTTGAAAGTCAAATGCATGCTAATTATTTCATGTTAAATTCAATGTTGCTGTCACTCTTATGTCTTCAGCATGCCCTTTAATGACCAGCTGCACAGAAAATCCAGTTTCGGAAAATGCCAGAGACCAGTTTCTAATGTATAAGAAATTAACAATACAAAAGTACCACTCTGTGATACAGAATACCTCTCTGATGAATTCGTAGCTGGTCACAATTAATATTTTTAAAAATCCTAATGAAATCTAGTTTCTGGAAAACAGTATTTGCATACAAATATGTTTATATTTAAAAGGTATGGTGAAGGTGAATTTGAACAATTTTCTTGTCTTTTTTTTCAGTCATAGATTGTATAGGCATAATTTTTAAAATTTTGTGATAACAGTTAATAAATTTTAAATTTTCATTTTATCTATTCTATTTTGGTCCTTGAAACATTGTTGCAACACATATTCAGGTTTTTTTTATCTACTCTATGAGACTGGTTTAGAGTTTTTCTATATATTACTGGGTCTTAAGATCTGGCAGTTGTCATTTTATACTGGAGTTCAGAGTTCTGAAATCAAGTGTTTTTATGAATCCTATAGTTTATAGGAATGATATAGTTTATATGATATGAATCCTTATAGTTTACAGCAAAATAAAAATTATAGAATAGAGTTTGTAAATCTTTGTATACATATGATGTATACACATGCACATATATTAAAAATGGGTAGTAACTTATAAGCTGTTAACAACTCTACTGGATCTTCATGCCTTTCCTCTCAGACCCCTGATTTTGCCTTTTGAACAAAAAGGTAACAGGCAGAAGGTGTGAATTCATATAGGGCTTTAAAAAAATCTTTAAATAATTTGAGAATTATTAAGGACCTCACTAGTTCTGTGATGAGTGGCAGACTGCATTGTCAATGGAACACTGCTAAAAAAGTACTAGATCCGTCTATTGGCCTCCAATGTTTTGTGGGGGAGAGGGGTTTAGTAATGAGTATAATTTGTACTAGATGAGAAATTCCTTTTCTTTCCCCATATTTATGAAAATGTACTTTAGGAAGGGGAGAAAAAAGGTTATATAGAAAGGAAATAAAAACATATATGAGTTGTGTACCTTAAGCATTTAAAGGAAACAATGGGTATGAAATTATAGATGTCAAAATGTCTTGTCTATTTGCATGGAAGAATAACTTCACAAATGCAGATATAGTAGTAGCATGTCCTACTTTTAATGTCTACTAGAAAGAGTCAGATTATTTATATACTTACATTTTTCTTCCTCTCTCAATTCCATTTTCAGCACCTTTTCTAGTTCTGATAAGTTAGCCCCAAGTGGTCTGGAGTTCTCTTTCTGATTTTGAAAAATTTTGAAAAATTCTGGTAATATGACATCTGTGTTTGAATGTGTGTCTTTTAGTAGGACAGAAACATTCATTCATGTGTTCATTCATACGAGAATTTTAACAGTTAACAGTTGGAACAAAACAAAATCCAGCATGTAGGAGAAAGTCCTGATTTGATACAACTAAGCCAAGGTTTTCCCTTTCCTCATGCAGGAATAAGAAAGCTTTATGAGTGCATTCAGCCAGTCAGTCCTGTCACAAAGATCACTGCCTAATTGGTGATATAATCTGGAAGTAAAGGAGACACCCATGGGGAATAAACATTAATGAATTTATCCATTGAGGGGATACTGAATAAGATCTTTTTAGTAAAAAGGGAGTTACAGGAAAGGAAAAGTTAAGTTTGCATCTGCCTTTGTTGACACACTGTTATGTCACCTGGAGTACTGTGTCCAGGTCTGAGGTGCTCAGCACAAGAAAGATGTGGACCTCTTAGACTAGGTCCAGAGGAGAGCAGTGGAGATTATCAGAGGGATGGAACTCTTTTCCTATGAGGACAGGCTGAGAGGTCTGTGATTGTTCAGTATGGAGTAGAGGAGGCTCAAGAGATACCTCACTGCCTTCCAGTACCTTAAGGGGGCTTATAAAAAGGAGGGAGAGAAACTTTTCATATGGACAGATAGTGATAGGACAAGGGGCAATGGTTTTAAATTGAAAGAGGGGAGGTTTAGATTAGATGTTAGGAGGAACTGGTATCATGGTTGTGGATGTCCCATCACTGGAAGTGTTAAGGAGACTTGCTGGTCCTGCTGGTTTTGGTGCAGCTAATATGGAGCTTCTTGACAACCAACACTGCTAAGTCCTTCTCCTTGGGTCTGCTCTCAAGAAACTTTTCATATGGACAGATAGTGATAGGACAAGGGGCAATGGTTTTAAATTGAAAGAGGGGAGGTTTAGATTAGATGTTAGGAGGAACTGGTATCATGGTTGTGGATGTCCCATCACTGGAAGTGTTAAGGAGACTTGCTGGTCATGCTGGTTTTGGTGCAGCTAATATGGAGCTTCTTGACAACCAACACTGCTAAGTCCTTCTCCTTGGGTCTGCTCTCAATCCATTCTCCACGCAGCCTATGTTTGTGCTTGAGATTGACATCATCCAGATGCAGGACTTTGCACTGGGCCTTGTAGAACTTCATTAAGTTCTCGTGGGCCAAACTCTCAAGCCTGTCCAGGTCCCCTTGGGTGGTATCCCTTCCTTGAAGTGTGTCAACTGCACCACACCAGTGCACAGAAAAGCAAACAAAATTGCCCAAGGAGCTTTCAAAGCAGCAAGCAGTATTTGGAGCAGATTTGCAGGAAAAAAGTTAAAAGGCTTTGTTTGAAACACAAAGGCAGATTAGTTTTAATTGCTCTCTCACCCACTTTAAAGCTGTGTTTTACAGCTCAAGCCTGAGCTGAATCTTTGAGTAGTATAAAGACTCCTCACAGCAAAAAAGAACCCGGTACTTTGCAAAGCAGAGGAATCACCAGCAATGTGATGCTTTTAGATGTTTTAAAGATCTATTAAAAACACACTAAAGAATATCTTAAGTCAGATGTGTGTAATCTCTCTGGCTACTCAGTAAATTGAAAAGACTGTGTAATTCATGTTAGGATAAAAAATCTCAGAATCTTTTGAAACTGAGATTCCCTGTGTTCGCACTGTGTAAAAGCTAGTGGTAATACATTTTTGAAGGAGCTGTTTATTGAAGTTCAGGAGTTAAGCTGTTGTTGTCAAATTTCTCTCCTGCCTACTAGCTGGTATTGTCATTCCATTTTCAAGGTCATGGTAGAGGTAGTCTGGTAGTCTGTTATAATACTCCTCAAAGAGTTTTGGCAGGAGATAAATAGCTGCCTCTGATCTTTTATAGGATATTAATAGATGAGACACTTCTCCACCTGCCAGCAGGATGTCAATCAGAACCTGTCAATTTTAGTTGGTAAGAGGAGAATGATGTAGTGCCCTTCTATATCAATCATTGATTCGATAACTCTTCATGAAAGTTGGATCTTTGTGTTGGTTCTATTAAAAAAACAAACAAACAAACAAAAACAAACTACAAAAAACTTGAGTTATTATCTCTTGAAAGTATCATTTATAGTGGAGGCTTTTGATACTCACTTTTAGCAAAGCAGATATACATTTAGAAGAATGCAATATCTCTGTGGCGTCAGAACAAGGCAGTTTGCATGGAAAGTAAATTTTGCCTGCACTGTCATATGTATAAATTAAATTTTTGTGGTGTTTTACCCTAGTGTTTGTATATTAATCTCAATTCAGTGAACTGTGTTTAAGGAAAACGTAAATGGATATCCAAGAGAGTAAAAAATACAAGTAAAAAGAAATCAGCTGCCTTGCAGAAATGTTCTCTAATGAAAGGTCAGTGTTACATTTATGTATATATTAAATATTTAACTTATAAGTTAATTTATACATTTTTTTTTGCTTGAAGTTGTAATATTTTCAAGCATTTTAATTGACTCAGAAGTCTTGTATTATCTGTTAGTACAAAAATGAAAAGTTCTCTCATGTATAACCTTTCAAATAGCAAAAAACAACTTTGTGGAAATGATTTTTTTTATAAAAAACTTATTGTTTTTTAATCTGTACTTTACAATACTAAGCTAATACAGGATACATGCATAAATAATTGTAAGAGAAATAAAATAATTTTGTATCCATTTTCCACAAGAAGAAAGTTCTATTTATTCTGTTGCAGTTTTTTTAAAGAAAGAGAATTTTTTTTATGAAGAAAAAATCCCTGTCAAAAACACACTTATCAAGGGAGTAATGCAGATAAAATGTTGCCATTTTGAGTTTATGTGCAGCTGCATATGCCAGTAAAAAAACCTGCAACTTGTGCCAAAACATATCCAATCAAGGAGAGAGGAAAAATGGATCATAAATATACTGCATTAAAATTAATTATTTTTCTTTAAGATGAAAGTATTAATATCAGATTAATCTCTTTTACTGAAATACTTTGTTTTCAGGTTCTGAACGTTAGGATTTTTTTGTTAATTTTAAAGGAACAGTTTATATGAGCATGTCTGTATTGTTCCTCCACTCTTTAAAGAGGGGATGAATCAACTGCTTGAGGAAATATATAGTATCCCTTTGATGCTGACATGAATCACAGGTATTATCCACCACAGACTGGTGAGGGAAACATGGTAAATAAAACTAAAAATAGACTGCAATTACCTATGTGCTTTAAGGTGAGATCCAGGCAAGTTCTGTGAGTAGTGCTTTTGTGATTCAGCTGATATTTACAATATGCATAATGTACTGCACATGCTGTTAGAGCATATAGCAGTAAATTTGGTTAGTACGGCACAATTTTAAGTAAAGTTTTATAAATAATGCATAAGGAGAAGTACTTGCTAAAGCTGTGCTTTCACAGCCTGCTAGAACTAATCATAAATATCATGTTGACAAATCACATGAACAGCAAAATTTACAGAGTCTATTTATTGCAGTCTTTCTATTGCATCTGTTCAGGAAATCAACTGAAGACAATGGAGACTGTTCATTACTTTGAGGAGAAAAATCTTTAATATCAGTATGTACTTCGAGGTTATGATCACATGCATACACACATTGAGCTTCAAATGAAAAGATATACCTTAGTCCAGGATAAAGACCCAGGTCCTCATAATAGTCTAGTAGATCAGCTTCCACATGACTTTGTGAGGAAGGTAATTGTGTTTCATGTAGATATATAGTTCTGAGGGTATGTTTTTGAACAGCAATTGCATTCAGGCTTTTAAATATATACTTGTAAAATGAAGAGAGGTGGTTTTTCTCTAGAAACTTCTAGATTCCTGGCTTTAAACAAGACCTCTTTCAGAATATATAGTAAATGGTAGTAAGTTAAATTGTCATTTATTTTTGCTTTCAATTCAGTATAAGAATAGCATTTTTACTCTGTATGTGTTTGTTCTGCATGACCCTGTTAACCAATTACAGTATTCCCTTTCCTCTTTTTTGTTTTCGTGGGTTTTTTTTTGGTTGGTTGGTTGGTTAGTTGGTTTGTTTTGGGAGGAGGCCAGGGAAGAGGGAGAGTCTTCTTTTTTTTTTTTTTTTTTAAGCTCTGCTGTAGAAAGATTTCTTTGTAGCCATTTTATTCTAGAATATACTAAGGAGTTGTGGGTTTGTTTTGTTTTCCAGGAACACTGATGCACCATTTCTTCTTGTCTTGTCTTATCTCCATGTCCACACTGCTCTATATGCTTCAGAAAATTTCAGAGGAAAGAGCAAGCATGGGTTATATGGTGATGCAGTGGAGGAAATGGACTGGAGTGTAGGTATGTTACATGTGCTTCTAACAGCAATCGAGGGAATTCATGGAAGATTTGTGTTCACGTTCACTAAATTCAGGCCAGCAATTTGGATGTCTACAGTATATGTGTCATACTTGTCCTTTATCCTTAGGAGAGAGAAATAGTCATTTAAAAAGCACAATAATCTGAGCTCTTGTAGTATCTACTTTATGACCAAAATTACTATGTCCTACAAAAGCATATTCTCGTCTTTAACTATCAAGGTAGTCTATACAGCATGGACTTTAGCAGAGATGTGGTCACCGAACTGTGGACTTCTGAAGCTGAGTAGTTAAATTCGATGCCCTGGGCTTGTGGGTGCTGTCTGACCCGTTCAGGTTATCCTTATAAAACAATATATTAATTCAAAAAGTGAACACATGATATCTATATACAAAATTCTTTTCAAACGAAGTGGCTATATCATGCGCTGTTGGCAAAACTAATTTGCTAATTATTTTAGTGAGTTCTCTGAATTATTGAAATCACTAATGTGAGGTCCATTTCCGTTTATGTAGAACAGTCAAACCAAACAATTTGCCCTTCAGAGCTTCTCTGAGGCTGGAGAGCAATTGGTCCTTATATTTTTCAACAGGTTTCCTGTATCTCTTGATGTATTAAAGTGTTTCTCTGATTCCAGAGATGATCACCTGTTTAAACAAGTAGCAGTTCATATTTGTGAATAGTCATATTGCAGAATAGCAGTATTATAAGAGCTAAAAATGAGATTACAGTCCTCCTTCCTGTATACCCCAAATTGATTCTGTTCTCAGTACAAGCCAGTACAAGCCAGTGCAAATTGGCTTTCTTCAGGAAAATATCCCTTCCTTATTAAGTTTCCTTGAACAGATATTTAGTTTTGGTCCATACATAAATTATACCGGCATGTGCAGTTAAACATATATATTTCTTTGCATGTTTTCCATCAAGAAGTCTCATTTCAGAAGCAGTGGGCAAAAGGCAGCACAGCACATTTAGTGATCTGTAAGGTATTTACTGTGTTATTTACAAAAATGGGGAAAACCTTTGTGGGAAACCGTGATGTGCTGAGGAAGGGTTTTCAGTGTAGGAGATAAGAGAATAATACTTTTTTTGTAAATCAGGTTTTGTAAAGAGAGAGCAGCTTTCATTACAGTTGTATCAACCCTGAAACATTATCACTTATATGAGTGGCCACCAGCATTTGGTCAACTGAGGACTTGTGTTTGATAAAAGTATGCATGTGTTATCATTTTTGTTTGCATCCACATTGTAGTAAGCTACTGAGCATTAGCTGGTTTTACTGTCTGCATTTGATTTTACTATTTCTTTTTCTGTTGTGCGATATTTAGCTTATCCCAGTCTAATTGGTCATTTGCTGCTGCCGTTATATTTTGCTGCCTCCTTGCTGCCCCAGAGAGCGTCTCAACCATTTAAACAGCAAGCTGGAAAGCAGGGCATCTGACATGATGCTGTTTCAGGCTATTTAGTGATGTAGAGGTGCTAACAGATTGAAAACCACTTCCCTTTTCCAGAATGACCAAAAGCTCTTAGCAGATATGTCAAACTTCTGTAGGACAGAAGCATACTATTTAAAAATCTTGGGATAAATCAGAGATACAAATTTAGTGGTGGTAATATAGGAATTTTGAACAAACTTGGAGGAGATACATGAGTTTCCTCATATATTGTCCTTTAGAGTTCATTACAAAAGCATCAGGGACAGTGGAGTTAGCTTAATCAGGAAACAGATCCTTGACTGTCATTTACTGGAATACAAGCATCAAATTTTATTTCTGCTACTTGGTTTTGCTTCTGTCTTGTAAGATTCCTGTGATGAAATATGACATATTTTCTCCAGGAAGTAGAAAATGTGTTTAGTTCCTCTGCTACTTTCTCCTCCATTATTAGCATGATGAAAAAAAGTCATGGCTGTCATTTCCAAAGGAGTCTGAAGGAATAATATAGTTTTGTTTTGGTTTGGTTTTTTTCCAGTTGAAAGGAGTACTTATTTTCATTAACCTCCACTGAAAATTCCAGTCCTAATGCATCAACTATGGCAGGCAAAGTAGATTCATTCACTGTACTGCTAATGTGAATAACTAGTATTTTCTTGGAATGCCTCTGAAGATGTTACAGTAGAAAAGTCAAATAAAAATTGTCTAGAAAAGTTGAAAAAGTGAAAACTGTAAGCTTTTCAGAAAAGGAGGTTTTATCATTCAGTAAGCAGAAATTACTGTTTATGCATAGAAGAATGTAGTTTGCAAGAGCAATAAGAACAAAATAAGCCAGGTATAACAATATGCTCCAAAACTTTCTAAGTGAAGACAACACAGCATATGAAGAAAAAATGAGTGTATGGAAAACTACATTATAGTACAACATCAGAAACCTGTGACCTCAGGTAGGAAAAAACCCACAACTTTAACTCAGTTTTAAAAGAAATTTACAATATATTTTCTGCTGACCGGGAAATGTTGTGGAAAACCTTTGTGGATGACTAAAAAAAACAAACAAAAAAACTAACCAAAAAAACCCCCAAAGTTGCAAGTAAAAGTTAGGACTCTCAGGTACAAGTGATGAAAAAGTTATATCAAGCTTGAACCATGAGAAAAAGCAACAGCCTTTCTACTACAATGGAGAAGTCCATTCCAGACTGAGAATTCTAAATACAAAACAATTCAATTTTCTGGTTTTTTTTTAATTGAGAATCAATACCAAATTGGACAATAATTCAATTGTGAGACAATCTCCATGCTAAGAGGAGAAAAACCCAAAAGACACATGAATAAAATACTTATTTGAATATTTCATGTTTGCGATTTGTTAAACCACTGCTGAAGAGTATGATTACAATCCATGTCAAAAATCCAAAATACAAAGCCTCTGGATAAGCTTTGGGACCACGTATGTCTACTGCTTTTGCATATTGATATGTGTATAACAGAATTCAATGTTGAAAGCATTCACAGTTATAATGTCACTGCATGTGACATGCCTTAGAGAATTATTCTCTCGCTAATAATATTAATTTTCTTTCAATGTAGGCTAAGCACCTTATTAATTCTAATAATTATAATTCATATGAGAGCAGATGAAATAATCTTGCTGTCTAAAAATGGAAAAAGAAATGATGAATGAATCAATGAATGCAATATTATCCTCTTCTTCCTTCCTCTCTTCTTCCCTTCTTTCATTCCTTCATTCCTGATTGAGTATAGGAAGAGAGATGGATACATTCAGAAATTGGTTTTGATGTAAATTTCATTACACTAATGTAATCCAAAACAGATCACTGCAAAGAGTTTTGGAGCCCCCTGTAGACTCTCATGAAAGCTGTATGAAGACACACTAATCCAACACCACTTTTGCAAATGGCTGTTTATTATTCTGTAGCAGAACTACATATCAGGTCTTCCTTCTCTGTAGAACAATCACAGCTGAAAGGCTTATATATATATAAAGGTCTCAGAAACTGTAGTCTGGAACAGACTGTAAAGTGAAGGCTTTGTCTGGAGATCTTTATTACGTGAATGCCCTGAAAGCTGAAAAAAACTTAACTGCCTCTTTGCCATGATCTTTTGAGCTGTCTTAGGATCAGGTTATGCCAAGAAAATACAACAGTCATCTGAAGTTAGTTAATTAGAAGAAAAGGCGAGGAAATAAATCCCAAAACATCTTACATGCAACTGGAATTTGAGATATCTTAAAAGATATAGAGGCTTGGTATGACCCCAGTACAAGAGGAATATGGAGCTACTCGACATGTCCAGCAAAGGATTACAAGAGAGACGGGAGCATTTTTTCCTAAGAGAAAAGGCTGAGAGAGCTGGGACTGGAGCTCCATTCGGCCCAGAGAAGACTGGGTATCTTATTAAGGTATATTAATTTAGAGGGATTTACTGCCCAAGGCCTGTATTGACAGGTGTAGTGGGTTTCTGTGGCTGGGTTTTGGTAGAGGGGGGGGCTACAGGGGTGGCTTCAGTTAGAAGCTGCTTGAAGCTTCCCCTGTCCCATGGAGCCAATGGTAGCTGGCTCCGGGACAGACTTCCTGCCTCTGGCCAAGGCCGAGCCAATTAGGAGTAACAGTAACACCTCTGTGATAACATTCTTAAGAACAGAAGGTTGTGGCGCAGAAAGAATTCCAGCCAGGGAAGAGCGGATTGAGAATATGGGATAACAATGTAGACACCAAGGTCAGTGCAGAAGGAGGGGCAGGAGGTGCCTCAGGTGCCGGAGCTGAGGCCCTGCAGCCCGTGGGGCACCATCGGGGTGCAGAGACCCCCCTGCAGCCCATGGAGGAGCCCATGCTGGAGCAGGTGGATGCATGAAGGAGGCTGTGACCCAGTGGGAGGCCCAGGATGGAGCAGATTCTTGCCAGAGACCTGCAGCCTGTGGAGAGGGAAGCCCACACTGGAGCAGGTTTTTCCCGGGTAGGACTTGTGGCCCCTGTGGGGGCCCATGTCAGTACAGCTCATTGGTGAAGGACTGCACCCCATGGAGGAGTGACCCACGGGACAGCAGTTTGGGAAGAGCTGCTGCCCGAGGGATGGACTCACACTGGAGGGGTCCATCAAGGACTGTTTCCCTAGGGAGAGACCCCATGGGAGCAGGGGAAGGTCTCCTCTCCCTGAGCAGCAGCAGAAACAACTGACCCCAACCCCCGTTCACTGTCCCCCTGCACCGCTGGCAGGGAGGAGGGAGAAGAGAGAAGGAAGGAGGGGTGGGGGGAAGGTGCTCTTAAGACTGTTTTATTTCTCACACTTTGTCTGGTAATAAATTTAAGTAATAAATTAATTGTACTAATAGTAATAAATTTGGTAATAAATTTAAGTACTGTCCCCACTTTGAGTCTGTTTTGCCCGTGAAGGTAATCAGTAAGTGACCTCTCCCAGCTCTTGTCTCAGCTCATGAATCCTTCGCTTTTTTTTCCTCTCTCCTCCGTCCAGTTGCAGAGGGAGAGTGAGAGAGCGGCTTTAGTGGGTACCTGGCATCTGGCCAGGGTCAACCCACTACAACAGGACAAGGGATAGTTTCAAACTGAAAGAGGGCAGGTTTAGATTAACTATTAGGAAGGAATTCTTTACTGTGAGGGTGGTGAAACACTGACCGGAACAAGTTTCCCAGAGAAATTGTGAATGCTCCATCAGTGGCAGTGTTCGTAGTCGGGTTGGACAGGGCTCTGAGCAACCTGACCTAGTGAGAGATTTGGCAGGGAAACTGGACTAGATGATTTTTGAAGGTTGCTTCCTACACAAGCTCTCTGGAGCGATGTGGCCTATAATGAAATACAGCAAGACATAAAGTATAGTTCACTGAGGAAGGCCAGCTGGGGTACAGTCTAGTAGGACTAACTGAAAGTCAGACCACTTTTCACAGTTTTTTTTTGATTCTGCTGTTATCATGATGAAGGATTGTATATAAAAACATATCTTCACGTAGTGCTTTCAAAGAGGAGGAGAAGGACAGAAGCTCTACCAAGTCAGCTCCGGACCTTTGTGAAAAACATCTAATTTATTTGTTCCATAATAAGATTTCCCAGTGTGGTTAAAGAGATTATATCAATAATATGTGCTGTGGCTCTTAATCCCTATACAGCCTATTTAGTTACAAAAACTAAATGCTTGCATGCCTTTTATCTGATGAACTTGTTCACGTTTAGATTGTTAATATGAAATGTATGTGAACTTGATCACGTCCTCTACATTGAACTTCTATTCTACTCTGGAGTATGTGAATCAAGGGTCTTAAGTGGAAACCATTCTGATTTTACATTAACTATTTTTATTGACCCCTGTGGCTTTTTTCTCTGTTTTAGTAATTGGTGTATCACTGCTTTATTAATAGATGGAAAGAATGCTTTCAGAAACAAAACAAAAACTACTTTGGAAAATTGTTACATATTTAGGAGACAGAAAACTGAATTATGCCCACAAGACTTTTAGTAAAATTCTTGCTCTGATGAAGGTATCATAGACTAAAACATTCATAGAACAAAAAGAAGTATTTTCTTTCTCATTTTAAAGTAATTATTTTAAACTTACAAGCCTTTAAGCTCTCAAAGTTAACTTATTATTTTTAATTAAAAAGTAATTAAAATTTAATGTTAGTATTTATTTCAAGTTACTCTGGTCTGAACTTGAATTCTTAGATGTTGGGTTTGTTGTTTTGTTTTGGGTTTTTTTGGTGTTTTTTTTTGGTTTTTTTTTTTTTTAA
>VXAY01002204.1:67209-131569 GCA_013399855.1 Oxyruncus cristatus
TGTTGGGGTTTTTTTTGTTTGTTTGTTTGTTTGTTTTTTTTGTTTTTTTTTAATGTTCTTTCCTATATTGAACAGTAACGATATTCCGGAAAACAACATAGTGTTGGTAAGTTTCATCTGAAATCAAAAACTCTTCTTTTACATGTAATTGTTAGTGGTTGTTATTTTGAATTCTTACAACTTTACAGTGTTTGTATGCTTTGAACCTCTATTTAGAATCCTATTCTCTTAGGAACAATCTAAAAACGTACCACAAATCTTCTGACAATTCTGAATTCTGCTAAAAATTAAAATAAGCATTAATAGTATTATAAAAGGGAAAAAAGAATAAATTCATAATGCTTTTCAAAAAAAAATGAATGGGCTATCCTTAAGTTTGGGTTTTTTCAGGAAAATTTTTTTTATGGAGAGATAAGCCTAATTTATCATAGCTCTTCACCTGATGTAGTAATTTGTAACAGTGCAACATAAATTTCAAAGATAAGCAAAGCAGAATGTAATGCCACATGATCAGAAGTGGCAGATAAGCACTGATCTTATCCAGCTATTATGAATATGACATAAAGTTGGCTGAGCCTGAAAGCTTATAGATAGAATTAAAAATCTGGAGAGTGGTGATGATGGTGTGTGATGCTGATGGTACATTCCTTGACCTTGCTTTTCTGAATTTATAATGGTATACATCTCAAATCTATGAGGTTTTATATTCAGCTGGTTTTGTTATCATGAAAGACATTCAGCCAGTACCTCTGAGGAAGAAGGTATTCAGCCAATACAGGAACTCCGTGACTAGGACAGAATTTTCCCACCCTGTTCTGCCATTCTGCTCTTATCCTAACATAAGAGACTGTTTCTACAGCTAAGACAGTAGTTAAGCTGTTCAAGCACATTCATTCTTTAGGTCAGATCTGAGAAAATTGTCAATATGGGTGAAGATTTTAAAGGCATTTGTGGTTCTGCCGTTTATGATGTGGATGCTTTCCAGTTACAATCTGTTCTAAAACCCAAACCCATTTCATATGTCACTGAGCAGCAATGACTTTCACTCACTATGGAATGGGACCAAATTTAAGAGGTGACTAAGTGATGAAAGACTCCCATTTCCGCTATGATAAGCCTCCTGAGCTACTTAATCCTCCTTAAGTACAGTTTACTTTTTCTATATTACATCCTTGTACACCGCAAAACTCCTTCTCAGAACATTATTTACAAGATTACAAGGCATATCTTAAGCAGCCATTTCTACAGCATTTTTTTAATTAGTCAAGTTTAAATAATGTCTTAGTAATGCATACTCCATGATGGAAAAATTCAGTGTAATGCAGCTTGTGGTGGTAGTGCTGTGTTGTTCAAAATTTTCTGCCAGCTGCTGAACAGATTTCATTTGCATCTAATATTGCAGGAGTTAAATTCTAACCACAAGATGTGTCAGTGCACAGTGCATTTTACTTTACAAAAATGTAATCATGTAACTTTCAAAATTTTAAAGGCTTTCTATTAGTTACGAAGCTCTTAAAATTTGCTCTAATACAAAACAGTGAAATAACAGCTAATGTTGTGATCAAAATGCTGTAATCAGTGAAAAAAAAATAGCATTGCTCTTGAGACAAGCTAATTTCCATTAGTAAGGGAAAGCTCAGAGCTTATTTTAGGCAAACTAGAGATGAGAGAAAATCCCTAGGACTGTCCAAGCAATGATTATAGGAAGTTTTCTAATGAAATGTGCTACCACCCTTTCTTCAACCTTTGCCTCTGAAGTTCAATTTTACATATAAATGGTATGGCTGGATTTTGCTCATTGCTTAAGGGGGCTGGGGAAAGCCATTATCAGTGGGATTAAGAATACAGCAAAGATTTAACTCAAAACTGACCTAGAGGAGTACAGTGATTTCTGTGTATACTTAGATAAAGGTTGAAACTAGGAAACAGAATGCGGCTAACTTTATGTAAATTGTAGATAATCTCCAAAATACAGACTGGAAAAACAGTTTAAAGGAAGCTACTAAAGATTTTGCTCATGGAGCCCCTGTGCATAGCAACCTTTTGAGCACAGATACTGTGAAGCTGTTAAGAGAAATTACATTTGCCCAGTTCCAGAGAAACTAGAGGAAGTTAGTAAGTCAGTCACCCAGAACAAGAGATCAGGGTGATAAGAATTAGCTTGTTTTGGCGGAAGTGTCCCTTTTGTCAACCTTTAACCTTCAGTACTGACTTAGGAACATGATTTTTGACATCCTTTTTTCTTCCATAGTTGGACACTGAAAGCATATCCGTGTAGGTGTTTATTTTGTAATCATGGTTTTATAAAAAGTGCAACTGACCTAGGAGGTGAAGGATGTTGCTGGTAAAAGTTACTTCTCTGTGAAAGAAGGCTAAACATGAAACCAAGGAACAGAGAAACTAAAAATGTCAAGGGTTTTTAATCTGGGTGTTTAAACCTTCTCATACACACATTTTCCTTGTACCTCCTGATAGTTTTGTTGTGGATTACCCTGTACCTGAACGTATCTGATACAGCTCATAAATTCATACAAACATGCAGAAGGCACAAGTGAACATTGTAAG
This sequence comes from Oxyruncus cristatus, assembly GCA_013399855.1. Lineage (NCBI taxonomy): Eukaryota > Metazoa > Chordata > Aves > Passeriformes > Cotingidae > Oxyruncus > Oxyruncus cristatus. Next base: position 69,775 of record VXAY01002204.1, read on the forward strand.
GCTATGAAGTCAAGTACTCAAAGACAGAAAAAGTCAATCTTCTTGTGCTTGTGTCTTACTGTAGTTTTTTAGGCCTATGTTTACATGCCATTTCTTTTCCTTTTGGAAGCCTGTCTCCTCATCAGAGAGTGCCTTCTTAATGAGCAGTTTCTCAACAGTAGGTATATTCCTCACTGTTAAATATGAATTCTCATGTTTTATTTAACACATGCCATTGAACTTCTGTTTTGAAGACAGTTTTCTTTGACATGTCTCATCTTTTCTATGTCAGTACTTTGCTAGAGATTCTCAATCAACCGATTCTCAAATAAGCATTTTCACAAAGTCTTTTGAAGATAGGGGAATCTCATTAATCTGTTTCCCAGAAGAAAACCTGAGGCACAGAAATGATGTTCAGATTTACCTACAGAGATATAACTTTGTTGGCAGTCACTCACTAATCCAGCTCTGGATCTATAGTAAAGCATTAGGACTTTAATTCAGCTGGCTTGGGAATTGGGAAGGGGAGAAGATAAGCCGGGTATTGATCCACACTGGAGGTTGGAAATGGTTAGAATGTGCACCTGGACTCAGGGACTCAGGTTTTCTTCTGGTCTTGAGGGGTTAAGTGATTTTTTTTTTTAAGTATAATTAAATATCTTCACCAACATATGAACTATAATGATATGAGCAGTTTCTGTGATGACTTAGGAAGTGTCTTCCAACCTTTTACCATTTCTTCATAGCTGGCTGTATATCAATTAGCTGTAGTAAAAGAACTAAAACTGACCAAGTGCATTTCAGTTTCAGTGATGATGCTGAGAATCCTAGAGATTCCTTTAAAATAATCCTTGCTGTTTATTAGAGAAAAACATGAAACTTTTTCATGCTTCTTTTGAAATGTGTGTTAATTGTTTTGAGACCAAACTGTTTAAAAAAAAGGTGAACTAATTCTGAGTGAAAAGAGTAATCACACAATGAAGCTTATGGCAATATTGATTATGTATTGTTCATCAACAGACTATTTCCTATTAGTGAATTTCCATGCAGAAATTTCACACTGCTGACTCACAAGGCTCAAATTCCAGGTGGTAATAAGCTCTTATTGATGGTAGAACTGACTTTTTATTGACTATGGCTGGGAATTTTTCTGTGGTACATTTAACTGCTAAAACAATCACACTTATAATAGGCAGGCTGGTAATACTACTAAAGATCATTATTCTTCTAAAAACAGTTGTTTATATTGCATTAAAGAAAGCTTTATATTGCTTTTTGTATAATAATGAGATAAATAATGAAATTTTTAAGGCTCGGCAAAGCACTAGAGTAATGAAGCTGTGACTAGTGAAAGGCAGTCTGGTAAAGTGATAATTTTGCTCTTCAGCTTTTTCCCTCACTACTTCATTTTAAAAGAAGGCATTTATATTTCAATTTAGGGTGTTGTTTAAGAAAAACCGATAGTGACTCTTTATTTTGCTTTCCTACCATTCTTTTTCAATGTTACTACTGGGGGGAAGGGAGTATTTGTGTATTTCAGTTTGTGTATTCAGGGTATTTTTTACTGGTTTGAATGCTCTCTTTTTGGTTTTGCTTTCTTTTGGCTGTGTATACACACTTCTATTTTTAAATCATTCTCTTTCCCTACCCACCCATGGAAGTTTCTTTATAACATTTTCTCATGAGGAGTACATTGCAGTAACCCTGAGAACACCAAACTGATTTTATGTTACAGTAGTATGTTCAATATCCAAAGGAACACCTGAGCCCTAAGGGCTGAGTTGCTTGTTTGGGATAATGAAAAAGAGACTCCAGGATAATCAAATCCCTACCTTAGACCAGCATGAAGTTCTAGTCCACAGCTTCAGTGGATCTTGCAGCTTTCTCATACTACAAGAGGGGAGGCAGAGCATTCTTCTCTCCCTTCCCTCCTTTTTCCTAACCAGGTTCCAGGGAAAACAGAGAGAAAGAGGAGAAGCATCTTCCTTTTTCAGCAAGCACCCTTTTAGCAAACTACTGGCTGGACTCATTTAGAATGTCACACTTATTTTGCTTAAAATTAAGTGTGAATAACTTGGCCCTTAGGTCCTTCAGTTTACATGTTTTTATAGTACATTTGCCATTTCACTGTTCTGAAGGTAAAGGCTCTTGTATCTTATTGTGGATGAGATGGTTGTGGGTTAGAAAGCAAGTTTACTATCCTTTCTGAATCAGACTAGAATTTAAAAACAAAGCAGGCAAACAAGAAATAATACAAATGTAAATGTGCTTTAATCTTAAAGAATGGCCTAGCCCAGAAAAAAAGTATGACTTTTGTCTTCCTGCAAATCCAAAAACAACAATGCAAGATGTTTGAGATAAATGAATAGCTCAGGATACCTCAGCATTTCTGTCAAAATCAAGAAAAGTACTAGTTTTGGTAATGTGAAAAGAATAGCAAATGTATAGTATATGGCTGTGTCAAAAGTATAAAAGTGCTTCTAATCCAGAGTACAGTTGATTTTGACATCACAAAATCACAGAGCACATATTAAGCAAGTAATAACTTTATTTACAATTCAAACACATATAATTTATGCTTTCATTTTGGTGGATGAAAAATTTGACTTCAGCCAACAGTGTGAGTTTTCAGCCTGGAAAGCCAACAGTGCCCTGGGCTGCATCTAAAGCAGCATGGCCAGCCAGCTGAGGGAGGTGATTCTGCTCCTCTACTCTCCTCTTGTGAGACCCCACCTGGAGTACTGCATCCAGCTCTGTGGTCCCCAGCACAGAAAAGATGTGGGCCTGTTAAGGCAGGCCCAGAGGATGTCCATGAATTTAATCAGAGAGGCATAGCACTTCTCCTGTGAGGGCAGACTGGAAGAGCTGGGTGTGTTCAGCCTAGAGAAGAGGAGGCTCCAGGAAAACCTTATTGGACCCTATCAATATATAAAGGGGAATGAATTATAAGAAAGACTGGAGAAAGACTTACCAACCTCTGTAGTGACAGGACAAGGGTCAAAAGTTTTAAACCACAAATGCGTAGATTTGGATTGGACACTGGGAAGAAATTTTTGACAATAAGGGTGGTCAAACACTGGAACAGATTGCCCAGAGAAGCTGTGGATGCTGCATCATTGGAAATGTTCAAAGCCAGGCTCTGAGAAATCTGATCTAGTGACAGATGTCCCCTCCCATGGCCGGGGAGTTGGAGTAGATGATCTTTGAAGGTCCCTTCCAAACCAACTACGGGACAGAGTGAAACATCCTACAGAACAAGGTTTGAACATCTTAACAGGATGTTATGAGCAAAGTGCTGCTATGATGGCTTTTTTACCAGCATTTTTTTAATAAAGCAAAAAATTGGCAGTTGTCCTTAAAAAAATCCCTAGAACATTTCTATGGGACATATCCTAAATATTCTTTCCAATTTAGAGCTCATGTAGTCAAGCTCCATATTCCAAATTTCTCAGTCCATTCACGTATCAACTTTTGTGTTGATTCTGCTGTAGTTTGCCAACTAGTTGTGCAACAACCCCAGGTGCTGCTCATAAAAAAGAGATGGTCAAGTTAAAGAGAGCTTTGAGGACTTTCTTGGCAAAAAATACTAGACAATAATATCACATTTCCCTCTCAGAATGTAAACTGATTTTTGACGTGACATTTAATTACTTCCCTTGTTCTATATTCATTTGAGGAATACGTGATAAAAGAGTAAAAAATAATTGTTTTAAATAGGAGACACTGGTATGTGAAATTTATTATCAGGAAATGTATGCAAATAGTCTGTCCTACTGTTACCGTATTTATTTGTTGAATCTTGTTAATAATACAGTCAGTTCTTGAGTATAGCTAGACATGCTTTTCTGGTGCTTTCTAGAGCAGAAATCTATTCACTCGATTGTACTTACTTCTCTTTGTATGTCATACTGAAACACCGGTCTGTTGCAGAGCTATTCATGTGAAATGTGGAGATTCCAAACCTTTCCTGTTCCAAGATGTCTCCTTATATACAACTTCCTAGATTTGATTTTATAGGTTTGGAAATAAGTAGTCTTTAGAGAAAGACATTAATAGGGAGGAACTAACCCATAGCTGCTGCTATATCCATAGGAACAGTGCTGTTCCCATAAGTAAGAAGTGTGCTGGTTGTGGCCTTCAAGAGATTATTTGCCATCTGTGATTTGGGGAGTTTACCTTGGCAATATCTTCTCTCTTCCCCAAATAGTATCTATTTACAGTTAGACTAATTTGTTCCTTGTATCTATGTTAATATTTCATCTGATTTGTGGTGTTAACTGTGTGAATGATCTTTCCTGATTTCAAATTTAGCCTTCAGATTTATCCTAAACACCAATCTCACTGTCATCCTTGTATAGAAGGTAAGGCCCTTCCAGAAATCTCTCTTGCCTTCACATGGGAAAAACTTACAGGTCCATTCTTGTAACTTCCCATTACAAACAAAATGACACATAGCATTCATAGTATTGAACCTTTGTAAACTCGGATTAATTAGAAATTTCACGTGTCACATGTTCACTTTATTGCTTTATTATTATATCAATGAAAATTAGAGAAAAGGCAAAGAAATGAGCCTAATGATCTCAGGAGCCCCCATAATCTCATGCCTCCAGCATATCTTGAGGGCGTCAAATACATCTTGGCCTAAGCAGAGACCTCAATTATTTCCAAACCAATTTAAAATGACAATGACATATTTCTCTTTCCAGGCCTCAGACCAGAAAAAGGCAGATTGTTTTTTTCCTTGCAGACATCTGCTATGCTACTGAATAGTACTCTGAGATTTCAACAAAAACTTTTTCTTGAATAGGCTGGGAATATTTTTTCAAGAGCACTTAGATGAATTAAGGTATCGAAGTCCCATTTCATAAGATAGTGAGTAATGTTTTGAGCTAGTAATCTGTGATCAATGGGGATGACCTGAAAAATTATTTGCCTTTCCTTTAGGAAGGATCCTCTGGAGTTTAAATCACCATATATACTGTCATATTTAACACGTATACATATACCAGGAAAAAAAAGCTGAGTCAAATATTTGTGGCCCTCAATTTATTTGTTCACTTTTTCTAAGTTCAGAATGTCGTCTAGAGAGGACAGAGTTGAGTCTACTTTCATTAGTAGAAAATCCCCTTGAGGGCAATTTTCACAGTCAGATTTGGTTTTTTTGTTGGTATTAACAGTGTCTGTACAGAGATTCATTCACAGGTAGTATGGTTTGGATATGGTGATTTCTCAGTAGGCTTTGAGTGTCTAGTAGCACTTGGGCACAAAAGCCACTGAGTTTCCCAAAAGCAATTAGAGAAGTAGGTGAATTAACAAGTGTGCATAGTGATGGTCCTGTCAAGGGGAAAAAAAGGTGTCTTACGTATTGGGGTTGAGTTAATGCACATCTACTTTCATGTAAGACTAGATTTACACAATTAAAATCAGAAAACCAGAAAATGAAAATTTTTAAGATTTCATGAGGAAAATTAATTTGATGTTGATAAAATTCCTCTTAGCTTTATGGTATATGTTTTATAGCAAATGTTTAAAATCTGCTTCCAAATTCAGCAAAGTTTGGCTGTTAAAAGACAATAAGTGCTTATGCTCTACTGTCAGCCAATTTTATCACAGTTAGAATTTTATTTAAAAGTTATAAAAATGAAACAAACAACTGAAAAATACTTTGAAGTTTTCAGAAAAGAGCAGAAGATTAAAATGTAGGGTTAAATTATTTGCCCTGCTTTGAATTCTTCATAATTCTTCATACTTCAATCTGGCAAAATATTGTCATTAGGCATTTGGATCTAGGACCATATTCATATTCAGTTTAAAACTTAGTCTGACATTAGTGAATGTTTAAATCTTTGAAGACATAGGGAAGAATTTCTTTTATCACTCCACATTTATTCAATCAATCACCATCAGCATATATTGGAAGGATCAAATAGCTGAAGCCTTAACTTCCCCTGACAGTTTAATTCAAAAGTGAATAGCATCCCTCAGCTGTCATTACAGCTTGCCTAAGTCCCACCTAAAGAAATCCCTTTCATGATTCGGAAGAAAACGTGGGAGACCTCAAAGTGGGAAATGAGACAGTGTATTTTGAATTATGCATCTTAGTTGTATGTGTGAAAAGGCATATTAGATGTGTGCAGAATGAAGATGCACATTTACCCAAAAAGTTATTGCGGTTGCCATGCAAAATGCAAATGCAATGGACCCTCCTAAAATTGCATGACCATTTCTCATATTTTTGCATTTTAAGAAGGCTAAAAATTAAGATTTACATTAGAAATACATAGCCTTATGTTCAACAGATGTAAGGTCTAAAAGTGAATTTCAAGCGATGCATTTATTAGCTAATTTAAATACTAATAAGGAAATAGCCACCAAATAGTTATACTTTTTGACCTGTAGTAATCCATCATTAGTGTTATAGTACTGATGTAAATATGAAAACTTTTCCATCTTGCATTTTCTGTACTGCTGCTAAACTTACAGGTCTTCAGACATCATAACTGTGCTTTATTATCTGCATGTATTTACGTATATTTAAAGTATCATTCCAACTTCCACACTTAAAAATAATTTGAACCCTGTATGAATAAGAAAAGTAAGAGATTTGGTACTCATCTCCAGGAAAAAAACCTATGCCTAAGTCAAAATCTCGTTGATTTATCCATGGCTGCTAAGCAGCGCATACCTGATCTGCAGTGCACTATGCTAAAAATTTATCCTGAGGGTCTGAAAGACACATTACACTTATGAAACTGTATAAATAGTCACAAGTCAGTTACAAGTTTACAGATACATGGCAGTCCAAATGAAAAGGAATACAAGTTCACACTGATAGCTTAGCTGACTCTACACCAAAGTTGCTTTGTTTTTTGTTTAAAAGAAGCCCTTCTTTGAGTGCTTGATCTCAGATTTGCTTGTCCCACTCTGAGTCTAAGGGAATCCAACAGAAGAGGGTTTGATGTTCTACAGACTGTCTGGACCTAACAACTACTGATCCGAATGGCAGTGGTAGGTAGCTAAATCTGGGGCAATTGCCTCACCCTACTTCATTGTGGAAGGAATTCAGAATTTTTGGGGCTAAATTCTTAGTATAGGTGATCTGCATATGGAAATTCTTCTCTTGCTTTGTTGACCTTAAGAAATGTTTATAGTCACTATGTTAGATGTAGATGTGTACATGTATGTATCTACCCTCTATGTATGCACCCTCTTTGTATCTAGAGTGTGTGCAGGTTGAGCTGGATTGTGCTTGCACCAGAGTTTCTGCAGAAGATTCATCAATTCTACCATGTTTTAGACTGCCAACACAGGCAGGTCTGAACTGTGTTCTAAGCTGGAGACTGTCAGAACACCAGCAGAGACAGGAAACTCACTTCAGACCAGCTCTACTGTGGTTCTGTACACTGAATGTCCATCACTAGTGCCAGTGCTTTAGTTATATTCCCAGAGTTCATCCTTGAGTTTAGTTTACTTTGAAAGGAATCCAGGTCACAAAATCCAAGAGGGTTTTGCTATGGAAACATAAATATATTAACCATTCATGATTGGATTTACTGTAAATATGTACTTCTGTTACCAATTAAAGCACTAATATAGATGTGTTTTATTCAGAACCAGATGCTACTTTTTTGGCAGAATGTCCTGTTGACACTGAAGATCCCACTATCATGGTAGGAACTTAGAACATTTGGGGCTCCAGCTTTGCACTTTTGGAGAAGACTTCATTGTATGAATCATTTCCGTAGTGTAACTTTAAAAATCGTAGTACAGTAGTACTGATTCAGCTTTGCACTGAATCTACACTCTACTTCCTTCAGGAATTACCTTTTGTAATTACTTATGCATTTACTTTCTGTTCTACTCAAAGAATAGTACTAACTAGTATTCACTCTCACTTTTGTGGTTCACATGCAAATGTCCTTCTTATGAGAATCACTTTCTTCTCAGGTGGATATGTTCTGTTGACTGGCTGGATATTGTGCCATAGCATCATCCTAATACTTTGTCCCAGAATTTCCACTTTACAGTGGTTGTGTTCTAGCTCTGAATGTTAAAGGAAGTTGCATGCAGAGTTTATGTACTGTTCACCATATGTGCAGCCACTTCCTGTGTTGCTGTCAATGGTTTTATTATTTTCCATCTTTACCTCAAGTGTTGTGCTCAATGACTAGGTCTAGAAGTGATAATTACTTCCCCACTGCAGAGACAAACTGATTTACATATTTATCAAGGGGAAACTGGATAGCTCTGAGCAAACCACAGGAACATTTGCATATTTATAACCTGGAATGTGCAAAAGCTAAAATTAAGACAGGGATGCCTTGGTCTTAGTTACTAAACTTGTTTTTATACAAAGGTTTTAGTCAGTGGATTTTGTAATGAGATTAGTGCATTACAGTGAAGTATCTTTTTTTTATCACAGAAAATCAACATAGAGATTAAAATGACTGTTAGCTTGTGACTGTTATCTTGTGAATGATGATATGCAGAAGTTGCAACATTACATTTTTATAAGGTGAAAATCTTAAACTGGGGAGAGGATTAACTGTGGCATTACCTTAAACTGCTGTAGCAGGAAGGGGCTCCCAAGAGGTTTACTATGTTGTGGGTATATAGTTGAATGGCATTGAAATATTTTCTGGGAGAAATGTGGGTTTCCAGATTCTTATGCATGTAGCATTAACTTGTAGGAGTTTATGCATTTATTCAAAGGCTTGCCACTCACAAAGGTGAACCCTAGAGCTGACTACAAGTTTCTTGTGATTCTGGTTAATGATGCTATTCAAAACAAAATATGAGCAGCAGTAGCAAATTCTAAACAGCAAATAAAAAGAATAAAGCCCCAACAACAACCAAACTGCCTGTTCTAGGCAGTGATGTTGGCTGATCTTCCCAGGATGATTTGTTGGACTCTTTGTCCAATAGTTGTTTCAAGCTTGCTGTAAGCTTCTGGATACGAGAGGCATGTGAAAGTCTGCTGGAGTGGGAAAAGAATGTCACATTTACAGGAATTTCATTTTTTGTCAACTGTCTTTTCCTGAGACAGATCCTAAACCGTCCTCCCGAATCTTGTTTTTCTTTCGAATCTGGAAAACTGCTTTAAAGCTTTACTCACAAGTACAGAGACTATTTTGTTCTTTTGCATAGGTTACATGGAATTATTCTATTTTCTATAGCTTTTTATTCATAGTTTCAGCAATACTCTAAATTATTTCAAATTTGTACAAATAACATTTTCCTATTGATTTGAAATGACAGTAATTTATTAATAAAGTGCATTTGTTCATACACCTGCTTGACTAAATCTTTGAAAAATTTTCCAAATCACTAACACTTTTGTAAATACATTATTGTTTTACAATGTTTGTACCTTGTTTTCAAATGAATAGTCATTTTCTATAAACCTTATCTCTTCATGTAGATAAGTTCAGTAGGAGCTTTACATAATTGAAAACTCAGAAATTACATTCATCATTAGAGAAGTTGGTTCAGCTACTATTCAGGCTGTGCTACAGAAGTTGAATAGTGGCATGGCACTGTGTTTCCTTCCAAAGAACTGAGTCAATTGCTCTTCTCACTTTCACATGAGTATCAATCCACTGAAATTGGCATTTTCACATTCCAAATGAAATAATTCTTTATAATTTACAAAACTTGAAGCAAGAATGGAGAGAAGAATATAGAGAGCAGTCCTCAGTATACTGTGGAGGAAGTTTTACTGAAATTTTGGAACACTGATGTACTAACTAAAACAAGTAACATTTTAACACTGTCCTTAGTCTTAAAAAAATATAAAAGAAAGAAAAATGTCCAATGATCTAATACCTTTGTCTGCTACAATGGTAGTCACCCACATTGTGATATACATTGCTAGAATGGCTATAGTAGGAGGAACTTGATCTGAAAATCTAGTTGCTAAGTAGCTTCAGAAATTATGCAGCTCCTTCAGATAGATTGATTTTGATATTCAGAAATGTTGTCTTTCCAAATATGTTCCATTTAAATCAGAAAAAATGTAAATGGTACCATCCACACAGATCAATGCAGCTGTTAATTTTTTAGAACATGGCTTTCAAGTGAGCTTTTCCAATCAAAAATCTTTCCATTTTTATTGATAATTTCCTGCTCTGGGGATAGCAAGGTATTGTTGCTTGAACAAAACTATGGTTTTCCTGATGTTTTGACTTATCCCGTATAAACTTTTTACATCCAAAAATGCTATTAAAATTTGTATTGCTCTCTGCAACCAGCAATAGAACTTCAGCCAGCTAAGCCCCATTCCTCTAATTCAAGAGCACGTGACATATGACATATTTCCCATCATATTTTATGGGTGAAGCAGTACAGTTTTACCATCATCTCTTATGAAGACATCATTTATCTATTCACTACACTCATTAAAGTGTGTCGTTCATGTAGTTGCATGTCTAGCAGTTTGGGTATCGTCCCACTGTCCTTGATGTCTAATATGAAGGCATTTAGTTTTGAGTTAGTTGCCTATCTTTTCTTTTTAGCCAACAGGTATAAAAGGTCTTTTTGCAGTTCACGTCTTCCAAAGGCAGATAAAATAGGTTAACTGCCATTGCCTGGGAATGTTTATATATGAACTGTAACTTAATTCTAAAATCTCTGAAATATACAGAAGTAGTGAGAGTGGATGAGTTAGACTTAAGAAGAAATTAAATTTTTATAAGAAAATGGTAAAGGTTGTGTTTTTCCTTCATGGTAGTATTTGCTTCCAAAATTCATATTGCAAATAAAAGGTATCTGTTCATACCAGAGATCCACAAGGCATTATTTTCATTTTTCTGTACTAGTTACCATTTGAAAATACTAAAAAGTGAATGTATTGCTTAAGTTAACAGTAGTAAACTCATTCAAATGCACTTAAATGTGGCTTATCTCTTGGCAGCACACACTTTGCTGTTTATTTATAGTTTTCATTCTAGAAGGTGTCAGTTTTCATGATCAAAATAGAAATGGAACTTTTGCTTCATTTCCGTGAGTGCATTGTGATTGCCATTCTCTGACAATAATGTTATTCGAATTACCGCTATTAGTCCACCTATACTGAAAAATGTTGTGCTAAAATAAATTGTCATTTTAGCATTTGTTAATTAACCCTGATGTTGCCAATCTTCTTTGGTTTAAAAATCCATTTGAAGGAAATGGAGGTTTTACCATTGAGTTCAGCAAGTTTTAGATGAGAATTTCTATACATTTTATTGGGGTGTATTTTTTCTAAAATGGGAAACATTTGAGCGTCAGAATTTTTGTTTTTTTCCAGGCAAAGTCAAGCTACTCAACTTTGTTTAAAAAAAATAAATAAAAATATCATCATAATGTCTTACAGAATTGATATTATTTTTAAATTTTAGGTTAATTATCTGTTATAGCCATACATTTTTCATTGCTTCTCATTTTTTCCCAAATTAATTAGGGAATCAAAATGGCCATTATTGAATGATTGCTGATGCCTCTGATCACCAGAGATAATTTAATGTGATATGCTGAGTGCAATTCTCATTTTATTTTAATTTTGTTTGATATAGATGAATTTGAAATTTCAGTTTCATCAAGGAAAATGGCGTATGTAAAAAAATGCTGTTGTGTGCGTCATTGTACATATATTTCTTTGCACAATACCATTTATTATTATTGTCATAATATCATAAAATCATAGATTGATATAGGTTGGAAGGGAACTCTGGAGGTCATGTGGCTGAATACCTACACATAATGTCCTAATTTATCTTTCTATTCTGCTTTTTTATCACCATTGCCACCTTTCCAAGGGATATTGTAATTACTTAGCAAGTACATTCTCCAAAGAATCTCAGAAGCCCATGGGAAATTGCCTCTCTCTTTTCTGGCACTAAATCCACCTTATGCAGCAAGATGGATCTGCATGATTTTTCCTCAACCCACCAACTTCAAAATGTCAGCCTTTGTAACAGATTTTCCTCATTTCTGTTGGGCAATTTCAACTCCCACGAGGCTTCAAAATTTACATAAACAAATTCTCCTACTCTTACATTTCTTCTTTGCTCCTAGCTTACATACAAGATGAATAGGTATCACTTATTTAACTGCTGATGTTCCTTTATTCACGACCCAGTCATCCGAGCTGATGAGAAATGAAGACAGTCAACCTTTTTAACAAGGCAGTTTTAAAATGCTATAACATTAAAAATCAACTAGAAATAGTAGCAATAAGGTAAACTAACTACTCATTATCCAGAAAAAGAACATAGCAAATGAAATGAGGGTCTGAAAATCATTTAAAAGTCCTTATCTTCTTTGACACAATAATTGGGCATCATATGATGAATTAATTCTTAGTGGACAGGTGAACAAATCAAAATTAACATTCAAATTGGACCATTCTTGGATGTTTAAGTAGAAAGGGAAAAGATAAAATGGTTGTGAAGACAGAATTATCTTTATGTGTTCTGAGATCCCTAAGGGACAAGGTTAGAGCTCATTGGCAGGCTGATGTGAAGAATTATGTTCTTAAGCTTTGGTCATTTTCCAGGACCAATAATTTTAGATTCCTAATCAGTATAAAATTCACTGGAGCAAGTTACAAGTAGCAGCTTCACTCTCATTCACAGAGAAACACCCTTTCAAGAACTCAGTCTAAATGGGTTTCAATGTAATTTATGTACACTGCGAGGCTCTTCACAGTGCCAAGGTAGTGTGAGGAGCCTTTTGTGAAAATGAAACATGAGCCCATGTTGCCTTAGAGTTACAAAACTTCTTTTAAATATGTGCACCTGTGTGTGGTTTTTACCTAACACATTTTGGGTTTAGTTGATGTCTTCTTATGAGATATTAAGGACTAATTAATAGGTTTGATAATGAAAACGTGGTCTCCAAAGGCACTACATACATTCTTTTTTTTTTTTTTTCAGAATGTCTTAACACTCACACTGAGATTTCTGCCATGCTGCCTCTATAGTTGCTAGGCAGCAAGGCTTTACCCCCAAACTGTGAGCTTTATTCTGCGTGCTGAGACTCTTTCAGATATCCTCGGCAGTTTGAATCTTCTTGCTGAGGGATTTCCTTGATTGAAACCAACTGCTTCCAAAGGTCACAGGCTCTCGGTGGATCAGCCCTTTTCTCTGATGTGCGCAAATCTCCTCATTTTGTACTTCAAGAAACCCTGCAGCAATCGAACCATGGTCCTGATTGCAACAAGCCTTGTGCAGTTGTCCCTACTGTATGCTGCATGGTGCCAATGGCTATGTACAATAGAGTTTATGTGGAAAGAGGTCTCAAAAAGGCACAAGGACAAAAATATTTATGTGTGCCAAGATAATGAAAAAACCACTCAAAGACACTAAAGCTGTCCTTTTTTTCTTTTTCTTTTCTTTTTTTTTTTACTTATTTATTTGTCTTTGTTTTTTGTTCGTTTTTTTTTTTTTTTTTTTTTTGTTTTTTTTCCCCTAGGACAAGTTCTGGATGTGCTGGAAAAACATAATCTGAGTGACAAAACTCTTGTGTACTTTACATCTGACCAAGGGGCTCATGTTGAAGAAATTTCTAGTGCTGGAGAAGTCCATGGAGGATACAATGGCATATATAAAGGTGAACATTCTCTGATTGTTCTTGAAAAATGCAAGAAAAAAAGCTATCACCTCCTTGGGATTGCACCAAAACTGTAATGTACTATGTGGCCAAGGTCAAAATCTTCAATCTTATTGAAATAGAGTAAGAATGCTTGTTTTCATTCTTTTTAATGAAATTCAGTGAGTATTCTTGTGGTTTTTTACCAGAGATGAAGTTCTTTTCATTCTTTCAGTAGGTAGTGGCTGTGTACTTTGTTTTCCACTCATATTTCAGGGGACAAGATGAAAGAAATCCAGCAATTTTTAGAAAATCATTTACCAAACTTAAAACTTTTAGCTGTAGAGAGAAAGAAGTAATTGCCCTTAGGTATGATTATTTTTTTATATATATATATATAGTATCACAGAACTAAAAAATCTCATAGCAGTTGAGTTTGGAAGGCATGTCCCAATATATGCAGTCCTAGCCCATGCAGAGCATGATCAGCTAGAGCAGGTTGCTCAGGGCTATATCCAGTCAAGTCATGAAAATCTCCAGTGATGAAGACTTCACAGCCTCTCTGGGCAACTTTCTCCCATGTTTAATTACACTCACCATAAAAAAAATCTTTTTGTTATGTTTAAATGAAGCTTTCTGTGTTTTAGTTTGTGCCCATTGCCTCTTGTCCTGTCAGGGGGTACCACTGAAAAGGATCTGGCTCTGTCCTCTTTACTCATGTAAATCCCTGTATCCCTACATGGATAAGATCCCACTAAACATTCTCTTCTCCACGCTGAACATCTCTCTCAGCCTCTCCTCCTATGTCAAATGCTCCAGCCACACAATCATTGTCATGGCCTTCCTTTGAACTCACTCCAGCATGTCCATGTCTCTTGTACTGGGGAGTTCTTCACTTGAACCCAGTGCTCCATGTATGGCTCACCAGTGCTGAGCAGAGAATAAGACTTGCTGGAAACATTCTTCCTAATGCAGCTCAGAATGATTTTGTCCTTCCTTGCCAGAAGACACAATGCTGGCTGATGTTTAGCTAGTTGCTCACTTGGACCCTCAGGCCCTTCTCTGCAGAACTGCTTTCCAGCAAGTCATCCCCCAGATTTTCTTGGTGCTAGAGGTTACTGCTGTGCACATGCAGGGCTTGGTATTTCCTGTGCTGAACTTCATGAGGTTCCATTTGGCCCTTTTCTCCAAGCCTCTAAAGATCCTTCTGGATGGTAGCTTCCCAGTTTTAAATCACCATCAAAACTTCTGAAAGGAAAAAATATAGGCATAAAAAGTAAGCAAACAATATAATAAGGTTTTCAAGCAAGAAGGCTCCACAGTTTTTAATCAATAGGTATCTGAGAAACAACCCTTATATTTTAAGAGAATTGCCAAAGAAATGCTGCAGCAGCAAAACAAGTAAAGCCAAAGTCACGAGGTGTGTCTATCAGATGGGTCCCCTTGGGCTAACACCAGAGTGAAATGTATCTTGAACGTTAGCACACAGGCCTTACATAGTGATTTAAGTAATTAAGGAACCATATGGTAACATATCTGTAGCTGTAGGCACAGCCTGAGGTGTTTTAGAAGCTCTAAAAAATATTTGCCTTCTCAAGTGCCAGACATAAGGTACAGGATAAATGGTGAGGAGGAAAAAAAAGACAAATACACTAGGGAATATGCCTTCCTGAGGAACTTTGATTGAGTGAAGTCTTTTCTCCCAAGCCTTGCAAAATTTTGTATTCATACTTAGAGAACAAAGAAAAACTTGAAATAGATCTTACCTGGATTCATGAAAAAATCTGATTGATGGGTTTACTCAAGTAATAATGGGACTTCTTTTTTTTTTTTTTTTTTTTTTAAATGATTGTGTGGAGTGGCTGAGGGAGCTGGGGTTGTTTAGCCTGGAGAGGAGGAGGCTCAAGGGAGGCCTCATCACTCTGTACAACTATGTGAAACAAGGTTGTAGCCAGGTGGGTATCTGCCTCTTTTCCCAGGCAATGAGCAACAGGACAAGAGGATAGAGTCTCAAGCTGTGCCAGTGAAGTTTAGGTTGGACATTAGGAAGAAGTCTTTTACAGAAGCAGTGGTTGAGCATTGGAATTGGCTTGCTGGGGAGGTGGTAGAGTCACCATCCATGGAGCTGTTTAAGAAAAGACTGGATGTGGCACTCAGTGCCATGGTCTAGTTGACAAGGTGGTGTTAGGTTATAGGTTGGACTTGATGATCTCAGAGGTCTTTTCCAACCTACCTGATTCTGTGATTCTGTGATTCTGTTTACTATGCTGTGCTGGCAAATGTAATATACAATGGGTTAGAAAATAATCACAATGTAAGAAACAAAATCATTATTTGATGAGTGACATTTGTATAAAATAAAAAGAAAGTAAAAGACACATGCAATCAGTTGAATACACTTTTACCATTTAAAATACAATGAATTCTGCTTTATCTACAATTCCCTCCATCTCCATATCTGTCCTTAATTTAATAGGTATATTATGCATCATTTTCAAAAGGGCTGAAGTGGAAATGATCAATTAATTGCGTAATTAGCAATTTTCATACATAGGAATTTATTAATATTAAAAGTCATGTGGAATGAAAAGTGTTAGAGGTCTGTAAATCTCTGGCAGAGTTAATGAGACCAGACCTGCGAAGCCCCAAGTCTCAGGCACTGATATAGCAGTGTGCCTAAAAAAGCAAAAGGACCATCTTTATGCTACTTGTGCTCATGTGTGCACACACTAGGAATTTGCTTCATCTGATGAGTAGTTTAAAAAATGGGGAGACATACATGACCTTTCTCCCCGTCTCTGCCAGTCATTCTCCACTACTTATCTTTTTGTGTATGAGTGCTGTATAAATGGGAATATGAATCAAGCCACTTAACCCTCTTGTCAGAGCTGGAGCAGTCTGCTCAGCAGTAATTGGTTCTGCCCTAAAATCAAAAGCTCTCAACAGATCTCCACAATTCTGACTCACTAATTTGTCTTGATATCCAGCCAAATAAGCACCAATGATAAAATTTAAGAGGTGTTTGGAGAGTTAGGCCAGTGCTGAAAGACTGAATGCAAAAAGGGGAAATTGCTATTTGAAGGTTTTATTGCCCTGGATTCTGACTATGGAACAGTCTCCATAAATTTGGATAGCCATTGAAATTAGAAAACAGAGCTAACACAGTCTTTAAACAGTTGCTGCCATATTTATCTGTGCAGTATCCTTTTTCTGAAGATATTATACAGTAATATTGAAGTGATGGATTAAAATCTCTTTCCAGTCACCTTTTTCTGACAGTTAGTTATCAGGATTGGAATCTGTGTAGTAAATAAGAAAATCCCTAAGAAGATCTCCTAATCCTAGATAGTATGACCTCAGTTAAAGATGTGGATCCTGACATTTGATACTCAACACAAATTTTTAGCATTAGTTATATAATTTTTCACCATATGAAGATGAAATTCCACTTTGAGTCTTTTTAAATTCTGAGCATATCCTCTATCACTTGTCAATGAGAACACAGTGCTCTCATTTACTATTTTGAAACGGGATTGTTGCAAATTTCATGGAACATCTTGAACTTTAATATGTTTCCTCTCTGATATAGGATAAAGGAGGGAAAAGTTTTTATATCTTCCCTGGCTTACCTTTATTTTGAATACTTCTCTGGTGCTTCCTTGCCTTTAATATCTCATTCAGAAAATAATTGTCTCTTCTGTCTCTCTTATCAATGTTAATTGATGAGTTTTTCCTTGCCCCTAATTTCTTGTTATTTTCCTCTGTGAATTATTCTAATTGTGCAGTATTTTTTAAAGTGACTTTACAGATATTGCCTTTTGGGTTTTGCCATTAAGTATCAATTTGTCCGTATATGTAACTTTTTAATATTACTGATTTCATCCTATTGACTTTGTGTCTTACTGATTACAGATGTGCATAAAGCCTTAGTCTTTGTATGGGTTCTTTTTCTAATATATGCAATGAAAGTTATAGTCTGAATAGCTAAGACTATAGACCCTAGTTCAGTTATTTTTTTTGCCAATGTCAATTGTGCTGCAAATATTTTTACAGAATTTGAAGTTGCATCATTTCCTGTTCATCCAATTTGGTGTGAAGGGCATTATCTTTCCTTCTGCATTTGATTAACCTCTGATACTTTTTGTCATGTGGATTTTTCAATTCCACGGCTCACTTCTCTTTCAAAACTGAAGGAAATATATTAAAATAGTAAGGGTCATAACACAGAGTAGCATCAAGGTACCTTACTACTGACTTGCTTTTGCAAAGGGTCACAGGCTGTTTGTTTAATCTTTTTGTTTCCTGCCTGTTAGTCATATTTTGATTCATGACAACCTTTTGTCTCCTAACCCATGATTAATGTTCCAGTAATTTTTCCTGAAGGTCCTTGTCAAAGAAAAGGTTTAAATCTAGATACAGCTTCTAAATCAAAAAATAGTGGCTATTTTAATAAGAATTTCTTCCCAACAACTCGAGGTCTTCTTACCTTAACTTATGAAGTACTTGAGGATGCATATGTGATAACACAGTAATATTATTATTTTTAGATTGAAAGATGGACACTATTATGTATAACCGAAGTCTATTCTTAAAACTTTCTGCATAATTTTTCAGCTTTTTTTTTTTTATATTTGTAGCATAAAGTACACTACATATGGGTAGAACAATTAATTTCTTTGTATTTCTATATCATTCAAGAGAATAAATTGGGTTTAGAAGCTTTTTTTAATAAGAATATGTGAAGGGAAGAAGGGGTGGTACGATTATAATCCCCGTGATCTAAGAAAGGTATTTAAAATAGTTTTCATCATTCATGTTAATAGTGATTTATGACAGAGTTCCCCTTTATATATCATCCTTTGTAAAAGCTCTATTCCCAGAGTTAGATAATAGCAGTCAATTTAAACTAGAGGGAGAAAAAAAAAAGATGTATTCTTTTAGCTAAGGTTTGAAATGAGGATATAATGGAAATTTGACATCATGTTGTGGATGACTGCAGAGAGTTATGTATTTTCCCTGCTCCTGCAGATTTTTCAGGAGAGGTAAACTTAGGCTATTGTTCAATATAACACTGAAAGCTGCAACCACTCAGAAAGCATAGATAGCTAAGCATGAAGATGCAGCTTGTTGTATTTTATGCTTTAAAAAAAAAACTTTTATAAGAATTTAGGAGAACAAAAATAATATGTAGCTAGGCTGCCTAGAGTTTGCAAGGCATATAGACTACTAGGTTGCTGTCTTTTCTCCATTTCAGTGTTGTCAAGTCTAAGCAAAATACAAAACTAGTGAGTCAGGTCCTTAAGAGTTTTTTCAAAAAACAATGATGTTATGTGGATTTTTAATTGCCCTTCTCATATTTTAGCTATTTGGATGTTTGCTTTGTGTTTCAAGCATCAGAAGTAAAAACTTGATTTTTTTTTTGTTTTGTTTTTGTTTTTGTTTTTGTTTTTTTAGGAAAAAAGAGTGCAAAAAAGAATTCTTGAACAAAGTTTAACAGCTAGATTTTAAAAAAATTATATATGTCAATCGATTTGTAATCATATAATGGCATTAATTAATACTAGTGATGTCACTGAACACTATTGTAATAAAAATGAATACCACATAAGCATAGATAATAGAAGACAGTCACAATGACATGTTATTCCTGCCTTGGTTCCCTGCTATTCCCAATCTCCAGAGCTATAAAAAAATTATGCTCCAATTAGCCTTTTGAAAGGAAAACAGCAGTCACTTCTTCATAGACATAAGTGAAGATATAGCCCTACTGTGGAGTCCATTTTGCCTTTTGTACCTTACAGCGGGGAGCTGGAGTTTGCAGAGTTCCTTTGTGCTTGGGTAATGTGCAACTTTTCTGACCTTTTCTGTAGTGATTCAAGAAAATTGCACTGTGAACCAAAGAGCTGTGAAAGTGACACAATATCTAGGTTTTAAGAATTGCAACATGTGGGAATAAGGTTCACCACTTATCTTGAAATGTTTCTGTCTTTGGATTACACAGGAGACAACAGTATAATGAGAATTTACTTAAACAATCCAATCTAGCTAGCACTCTTACTAGGTTCTGTATACAGAAATAAAAGGAACCTTACACTGGAAGCTACCTACGGTAGGGGTCAACTCTTGGAGTTTTCTGTCTTTTGATGCTGCTCAGCCAAAAAGCTGCTGGGATGTGGATCTGGTTCATGAACTAAATTATCTCCCTGTCGTAGCTGTTCACAGAAAGTATTTTAGTTTGAAGATATATGTAATTTTATGTCCTTGTGATTTTCTTGAATTCTTATTTGGGTTTAACTACTCCCACTCAACAGGATTTTCTGTGCACCATAACTCAGTCTTGACCTTTTCCTACTAGGTAACACCTAATCCCACCAGACTTTGAAAAACCTAATGATTGTTGTACAGGGATAGAGTAATCTTTTCTACAGAAGATGTACACAGTCTATTGATGTCTACACTGACCTTGACCTAACAAAATTAACAACTAAGCAGCATACTGTTGGGTGAAGACTTCCTTTTGCTGGGTAACAGGTGTTCTGCACCTCCCCAGATAACACCCTTGTGAATTTAAATTTACATTTTTGTTTTAAATACCATGTTTTTTACAAGAATGTAAACAAAAGTAGTACATGCATTTCATTCCTGAGTTTTAGCATAGGTAACCACACACTTTGTCATGTGAATGGAATTACATTTGACTCAGTGACAAGAGTAAACTTTTAACATTGCTCTAGAAGACAGATAGTCTTGTTGGGATCTGATCTTGGCACTGTCTTCCGAAAACAACTTAAGCAAATATTGTTGCTTGACATAATGCTGGATATTAGAAAGTCTGAGTTTTCTGATTTCAGACTAGATGTGTCTCTGACTGTTCAATATTATGAATTCTGAAAAAGCCTGTGAAATAAAGTAAGGAAAAATTTGATATAACAAGGAATCATGAGCTAATGCTTTTTCAGCCACAAGAATATATAGAATATATAGGCAAATATCTCTGCAAAAGAGAATTTTCTGTCTTGAAGTTACTATTTACCTTTACGGACAATGAAACACCTGTAAAAAAACAGATGGATTCTGAAACCATCATCACTGAAATAGAAAAGATCATTGAGGACTCAGTAACGTAGACAGTGTATACATATAGCAAGGCCTGAGGTTGGCACCAATGGTATAGACATCTATGGGGGGCACACTATCTAGACCAAATTCTATAGGAAGATTCCTGTAAAGTGCCTTTTAATTTCCTGCAACTATTTAATTTTTTATAAACTAAATACATTTTATAAGCTCTATTTAATATATATTAGTTAATTTACTGTGATAAAGTATTACTGTAGGTGGAAAATCTAGCCAAGTAAAAATAAGACAGATACATTTAATAGAAAGATTCTAGCTAAGCAGAATGTTTAATATTTGGAAATTGAATCTTGTGGAGGTAGCATTGTCTAAGAAGAAATTGATTTCTCATCAAACAAAACTAATTTTTCAGGTGGAAAATCAACGAACTGGGAAGGAGGTATTCGTGTGCCAGGCCTTCTCCGTTGGCCTGGAGTGATACAGGCTGGTGCCTACATCGATGAGCCAACAAGTAACATGGATATATTTCCTACTGTAGTCAAACTTGCGGAGGCACAGTTACCCTCTGACAGGTATGCTCTGGAGTCATCTCTGTCTTAGAGAAAGTGTCATGAGTGTTTTGTACACTGTGGTGATGTCTATTAAGATAGAGGTGAGAATGTAAGTAAGAAACTAGGTTTTATCCCTACAATAGTATGTTGTCTCTTTTCATATTGACATACTGATATATTTTACAGAAACATTGCATGTAAATACAGCTTAACTTGCAGAATAAGCACCAAGCACCAAAAAGATAAGAGAAACCATCAGAGCAACATACCATCAAATCAAAACTGGAATTATTTACTAAAAGCAAAAATTAATGTATCAAAAAGGTTCTGTTCTGCATGAGTGAATGTGGAAGAAAAAGGAACTGCAAGTGTAAATTACTTAAAACTTCATGACCAGCTAGGCTTTTCTGACAGGTGTTTGTTGGGTTGGTTTTGGGGTTTTTTTTGGTTTTTGTTTGTTTGTTTGTTTGCTTGCCTTTTTTTTTTTTTGGTTGTTGTTTTTTTTCCTGTACCAAGTTAGTGAAAATAATCCTTACAGAGTTTTGCAGCCTGATGAGAAAACCCACTGGACTTCTGAAATTTATGAGATACCTTATTGACACTGCTACATCCCCAGGCTTTGTCTTGTTTGGGAAATACCCAGTCTCAGCAGCAAGGTGCCTCCACTTAAGTGCTGTTGCCCTCCAAATCCACTGAGAAACCTGCTGATAAACATATGCTTTGACATCTACAACACACAAACAGCTTTTGAGCAGAATGGATTGAGAATCCACATGGGAAAGCCCAGTGGTGAGCAGAGTCACTCCACTAATGACGATTCATTGAGTGCTTGGAGGAAATGGCAGGGCAGGACAAGACATGAAAAACTAGTCAGATTGGTCCTGAGAAATGCCCTGCAAGCAGTAACTGTCGAACCTCAGCAGTTCAGATTGTTCTTAATGTGGCAGATATTATGTAGTTTGTTTTCATGTTGCTGGAGTGGAGACTAAGTTCTGATGTTTTCTCTGACCTCTTTGATAGAAATCCCAATATACTTGCTTAACTTCCTCTTGTAGGTTGCTCCACTCTCATTCTTCTGTGTTGACTAGATGCTTAAGTCCTGCTTCATATTAGGTCAGGGACTATCTTGAAGGGTTTTCCATCCAGCAGCTGAATTCCTATTACTCCACTGAATTCTTCCTTAGAAGTAAGAAAAATTTATACAATTAGGATTCAGTCACTGTGAGGGAGCAGGTTAAAAAGAAAAGGAAGAGGTGCTCCTAGTTAAAGAAGATAAATTAATCATCAGAAAGAGCCTTATATATTACTCTGAAACCAGCAGCTCTAGGAATGCAAGAGTACTGACGGCATATTAGTGGTGATGCCCTTTTCCCCATCAACAGGCTCTAAAACAGAAAGTGTACAATATATATGCATCTCTCCCACTCTCAGCTTGTTAATGAGAACCTGCAGGGACAAGACAAGAGTCTGTCACTCAGGCAAGAAAACACAACAAACTGAAAGTGGGAAAGACTCTAATTCAACAGATACCCACAGACAGGGATGCACCCAGAAGGCAGAGTTATCAGATAACATAGCTTTAGGAATTCCAGGATGTTTTCTTGGCTATCATTTGGTGTAAGTGCTACTCATAATGGCTCTGTTGCATACAATTGCTGCCATGAATTTCATCATCATATGTAGCCTATGGTTTAAAAAAGTGAAGTTAGTACATGTCTTGTAGTAGTTACACTAACATGAAAAAGGTTTTACACAGTAATGAAAATTAACATAGACATTTTTCAACTTCTTATAAGTTTCAGAAAAGTTTTTATGAGATGTTGCTCAAAACGCTTAAGAAAGAATTACTTGCTGATATGTATATCATCAAAAAGTAATTTCCTATAAAATTTGTAATTCATACCAGGTCAAAAAGGCAGATTGTGATTTCTCCTCTTCCAGCTGATTCCAGCAATTCAAAGGCTTAATTTATGGAAACATTTAAAAGCCTTGCTTATTTTATAACTCAATTTTTATGTAAATTGACTGATTCCTTCAGCGCATGATCAGAATTGTCCAGAAGCAATGAGAGACTTTATATACATATCTATATATATGTGCATGTGTGTGTGTGTCTGTCTGTCTGCTTGTCTGTAGTTGATAAATACATATTTAAACACAGTTGATTTTCAAATTTGAAATGACTACTTCTGTCTTAAATTTCATACATAATATGCTGGACAGAGTTCTTACCATTACTTCTAGGGATACTAACAGAGCACAGCATATATTTCTCTTTTTTAATTTTGGGATTACTTTGGCCAAACGCTTGGGCAGGTATATGTGAAGGACTGTGTTGTAGCAATTTATTCACATATATCTGGTCACTTTCTCATTTAAAATTAAAAAAAAAAAAAGGTAAGAAAACAACCATTCATAGTGACAAAATTAAAAATTAGTGTTTACTTAAGTAATGTAAAAATCAAAGGGAAGAGCACCAGAAGGTTTTTCTCTGAATTGACCTGGTGGAGGTGGCCATTCAGATTTTGGGGCTTTTAAGTAGCAGATGTGTGGAGTTATAATACCTTCTCAGTAAAGTGAGGTTCAGGTTATTCTTCTGATTTTGAAATGCTTTCTTATTCAGAATTATTGATGGACATGATCTGCTGCCCTTACTTCAAGGAAAAGTTACTCGATCTAAGCATGAATTTCTCTTCCATTACTGTAATGCATATTTAAATGCAGTGCGCTGGCATCCAGGAAACAGTAAGTAAACTTGCCTGTTCACATTTTAAATATTTAATATAATTTTTATTGCCGCTTGAAAAGAATCAAGAGGAAGCCTTGGGCTATAGTAACAAAAATTGTTTAAAATATCTAGCCTTTTTCCTTCTCTTTCACTTTTCTCTTTGCTAGAATGTGCCTATTCACCATTTCACTGTTTGACATTAGTTTGTTGCTATGCATTAATGTTACATATCAATGCAACGCTGAGATCTGTGGTAGCTGAAAACTTCTTTTTTTAAAACCTTCCCTAGAGAGACTGTGTTACAGAATGAAGTAGTCAAGGTTAACTCTTACATTGTCCTAAAACTGTCCAGGTAATGGAATGACTTGCTGCATAACGGCACAAGTATGATGTCAGTCTGGCCATTTTTCAGATAGCAGAATGTAAAAAGAATCACTGAGTCAAAGTCATAATTATCCAGTACTATAAGGTCCTTTTTCATGTTTTTTATGCCTGACATAATTATATTTTGTAGGCCAAGGAAAAAAGCATTTCTCACTGTTTTGCTCCTTTTTCACTAACAGCTCACTGTTTCTAGTAGCACCTTCCACATTAACCAAAGCATATTTCCCTTTCTATAAAAATCTCTGTGCTGAATGAAGTTAAGCAAACATTTGTCCCATCTCAGTTGACATTCAAAGTGACGACTTGTGTTACAGCTTCAAAGTGATGATCCAAGACAAGCTTTGGCATCAGGTTTTTTTATTTAAGTACTTTTGGAAAGGATTTGTTTAATAGTTAATGTGCAAACTTAAAAGTGAGTTGGAAACATTGTCTTCTTGACTCTCTACCTGTCTTGGACTTAGAACTAGGAAAAGGAAAAATAATACCTATAGTGTTTGTTTATTTACCACTACTTTGCCTATATGTCTTGCATTTGATAAATAATCATAAGGAAGAACCAAGCAATCAGATCTAGTTCTGTTTTGTATCTGATGTTGGAAGAAATTATTCTGAGTTGTTATGAGAGAAGTAGACAGAGCTTCAGTCAGGCAGAGAGGCATTTTTTCTCAAACATACACCTTTGCAAGATGGCCTATCTCTTATCTGAGGAAAGGATCAACTTTATAATTCACTGAAGGGGAGTGTGATGGGAAATGAATGGGGGTAATAACAGGGGACTAATCTATTGTATTTATTTGATGAGCAACAATGTAGATTGTTATTCTTCCTTTCTCCAAGGCATTCAAAAGACAAAGCCCACTCAGAACCTGGCAATAACATTTTCATAATGTTGGGCTGATGTTTGCAGAAAGTTGTTATGGTTCAATTCCAGATGGCAACTAAGCCCCACACAGCCACTCTAACCCAGTGGGATGGGGGAGAGAATTGGAAGGGTAGAAGTGAGTAGACTTGTGGGTTGAGATAAAGTTTAATAGGTAAAGCAAAAGCAACACATGTCAGCAAAGCAAAACAAGGAATTCATTCACTATTTCCCACTGGCAGGCAGATGTTCAGCCATCTCTGGAAAAGCTGGGCTCCATCACACATACTGGTGACTTATGGAAAGTGGAAAACAAATGCCATCATTCTGAATGTCTCCCTCTTCCTTCTTCTTCCCTCAGCTTTATATGCTGAGCATGATGCCATATTGTGTGGGATATCCATTTGATCAGTTGAGATCAGCCTGTGTCTCCTCCCAGCTCCTCGTGTGCTCCCAGCCTGCTCACTGGTGGGGTGGGGTGAGAGGCAGAAAGGCCTTGGCTCTCTGCAAGTGATGCCCAGTAATAACTAAAACATCCCTGCGTTACCAAACCATTTTCGGCACAAATCCAAAACATAGCCCACGCTAGCTGCTGTGACGAAAATAAACTCTATTCCAGCCAAAACAAGCACAAAGGGGTTTTGATATGCTACCTTGTCAGCCTACATTGAGAGTAGGCAATAGTCAGGTATTCCTCTCTACTGTCTTTTGTATGAATCCTCTCTGAGGGTTTAACACTTTCTTCCTTCCTGCTTGTCCAGTCTCAGATCTTCAAAAATGCCTTTTCTATGTAGAAAATTCAGTCGTATTTTTAAAGATATTTTTTGAAGTCAGCTAAGTTTCACCTTTGTTTTTCTTTCCACCACTTGTTATTGTTGTATAGAGATAAATATGCTGGCATTGCAGCTGTAGGCACCTGATGCTATCTGCTTTGTTATAGGTAATCCTGTGGAAAAACAAGTGTGGTTGGTTTTTCTTCTGATATGTCAACAGCTCTATATGGTGCAACTAATAATTTCAAAGTGTGTTATATTATAAATTATTAGTTAGAGTATTATTGTGTTATAGCCTCCCACCACAACTCACTCTTTACATCTTATCTCAGAGTCCATCCATAGTCACTATTTCTGCTACTATTGAGTGATATTTTAGCATGTGAAAATTAATACAAGTAAAGCAAAAATATAGTGCAATGTTTGGAGGTTCTTTTTCTTTTTTTTTTTTTTTTTTCTCCTGGAGAGGCAATTATTTTGAGCATTTAATTCAAAAATGTTCAGACCTTTTGCCTAGTAACAAAGAACTAAATTAGAAGTATCCTAAAGTGGCAGTTCATACCTTATATTTAGGAATATATCCAAGAAAGTGAATGAGGTTGTGTTCATTAAAGACAGACTAGAAAGCTGGAAAATGGTGCAACTTTGACTTAACGTCAGCATGCTACTATTTTCTGTAAGTCTTCAGGGTTTGGTTTTAGACTGAGCACTATTTCCCACTCTACATGTATTCCATGTCTACCATGCTTTGTGGCCTAAATAAAACCATATTCCTCCATGAGCACATGCATTTTCCAGTATCCAGAAATGACTGCAGAATCTCTCTTAGATGCACCTTGCCAATGACTGTGATACTCAGGAAAAATGCGTATACCAAGAATTGAGAGGGAGACAAAAGTTCTGCTAAGCTATTTGGTCCCTTTTTTCCTCCACCACTCTACAGTTCCCTTAGTAACTTTATCTTTGCCATTATTAGATTTCAACTGTGCTTCAGTCTGAAATCCCTTTTTTTGGTTTCATTTTTGACTCTTAGGTTAAAATTTAGTGTATGTTAAATTTAAAGTAGTTGCACACCTTTTCCTTGCTTGCAAACTTCCAGAGTCTGACTTAAGCAGGTGTGTTTCTCACATCATTCAGGGAAGGTCAGAAACTTCAGAGGGAGCAATTACCATTTTGCATTTATATATTTAGAGGCTAAGCATTCCTCATAACCAAATCAATACACATCTTCATTAAGATATATTAGTTAGGTCAGTTATTACATTCACAATATACTTTCCCCTTCATCAGCCCTCTGAAGGAACATTTAGAGGTTATGTGCCATGCAATGCTTTTCTCAACCAACCCTTCAGAATTTAAGCCTTGTGCTTTCTACAGAGACATGAGGAAAATAATCTTTTTTCTATTTTCCCCCTTTCTCAGACAGAGAAATAAGTTAACACTATTTTTTTCTTCATCTCTCTTTGACTCACATTTTGCCTGATGCTAGAACATAATGCACATTATTCTTCACACTCTGAATTAAAAAATGAATGAACTGTCAGGCAATTTTCTTTGCTTGTGATTCATGTCTTGTTTTCACAGACTCATGCGTGTGGACACTTGCTATAAGTGCCTTGAAAATACAGTCCTAGTCCTCAGAGGATGATTTCCCATTATTTTGAAGCCTTATAAATATGTGTAATTTAAATTATCTGTTAAAAATATAGAGAGAAAGACATGATGCTAAAACAGGATCAACAAAGTACAGGGATTTCCCATTAACAATAATTATTCTCTGCAGCTGCCTAGTGTACCATATAGATACCAATATATGAAAGAAGCAGCTTTAGAAAAAAGCACTAAATTTTCTCTCTGCCTAGTAAGATGTAATCATCTAATTTTTTTTTAAATCATTGAGTAACTTTTTTAATCATTAGGCATTTTCAATATGAAAACTAAACAGATGCAGCATATGCCTTTATTTTCTTGAGCTGAGCCACTTAAAATTTGTTGCTGCTTTCTGTACGCCATATTATGCTTTGGCCTTTTTTAAGTCAGATTACATGTTCTTCTGCTCAAGCACGTTGACCAGTTCTTGTGTATTTGCTAATGTTATAATTTAGCATTTCTGAGTATTAAAAAACTATCAAGAGCTCTGTCTCCAGAACATTACTGGCATATGAATCAGTGCTAATAAAAATGCATTGCTATGACAACTTAATTATAAGGGGAGAATTAATAAGATACAGAGCAAATCTACAGTTGAATGGAACTACTGCATCTTTCAGACTGCTCTGATTGTGTGCAAAATTTTGATTTGATAAGGAGGAAATATATTGAAATACTGTGTAATAAACTCTGAGAAATATAATGCAATACAGTCGGCATTAAAAAGAAATAATGATCTTCACAGTATTTTAGGTACTATCAATAAAAATATACTAATGTTTTTGATAAATGCTAGAGTGATTTTACTAGCAGGACTTCATCTTTTCTAATTCAAATTATATTTCATTATTCAGTGAAAAATGTCATTCAGTAAACAAAAGAAAAAGAGACTTGCTATGGCAAGTTAAATTGAAGCACACTAGGCCATAGAGCCAAACTAACTTATCATGCAAATATAATGACTTTTAAAGACAGTAGAAGTTTACTAAAAAACTTTATATAGAAATTTCCTGCTTTGCCTCACTTAACAAACAGGATATATTTCAATTGGTGTTTATACTGAGTTTTTGTACATTGTGATCTACTGATTTATTGAAAATAGTTCAGTGAAATTAATCAAGTAGGGATTCTTTCTGTGTTATCACAGCATTCATAGCTATGCTATTCCTGGCTGTTGCAATGTTCTCCAGCATCCAACAGTATTACATGGGACACATTTTGTTCTTCAGCTGGAGGTTACAGGCTCTTCCCAGTCTCGCATTTACCCTTTTCTACATTTTCAACTGTTACAAGTTAAACACAAACAAAAAGACAATGAGAGAGGAATATTTTGTTTTGCACTTTTCACACTGGATATGTAGGATAAATTTACAGAATAATGTTTTGGGGTTTTTTTAGGAGGTTTCTCCAGAAAATCTGGTCAGAAGGACCATTCTATAACAACTTCTGGTTTGGACAGGTACAGCCTTTCTTGTGAAATTGAGTTAAAATAAGACCTGTTCCTCAAGTCATGAAATAGGAGGATTATCTTGCACTTTTCCTTACCTCTCAAAAGCACTGTTATGCATGCCCTAAGGGGTATTAAAGCTTACCTTATTAATTAGGAGGCTTGCATTATTTACAATACCATTCTAAGCTTAATTTTTTGTAATATCACATTGAGTTTTAATAGTTAAAAACTGTAAAGTGAATTCATTTGCTTGAAGAACACTGGCTTGTGAGTGCAGTATTGTACTGAGAGGGAAAGCACAGGAGTTGGAGTTTAGACAGGTAGCAAAAGCTGGAGAACCTCTATGAAGCTTCATAGAACCAACTTGAAATGTTTTCTCTACATTCAAGTTTTCAGCGTGAGAGTAAGTGAATCTAGCAGTTGTCTCTAGCACACAGAAATGCATTAATTTCTATATGACACAGATTTTGCAGTGTAAATGGTGCCAATACACTTTCTTATTCAGTCCTCTTAGTGCATCTAAGAAATACAATCATCCGGGCATCCACAAAGTAAATTAACAGTTCTGTTTTCCCTGAAGTAGAAAGTATTAAGAATATCTCTAAGTACTTGGTATTTTAAAGATCTCTCTTAATATTGCTTTTACTGTCTTAATATAAACAAGAAATTTCAATTCATACATTCTTTAAAGCCTCATAAGCCTCTTTTTCATTACTTCCTTAGTAATAGGAGAGCAATTGTTTCAGCGTGTTCTTTGCCAATTGGTGAATGAATGCTGTGGTATCTTCATATATAAACTGTGGGATGTGCTTGTCATACGCAGTAGACCCGTTGGCAGAACTCTTGTCTAGTTTTTTCCTATTCTTTTTGCTTGCTTCCCTGAGGAGCTTTTTCCATTTACAGTTTATTTGCCTTCTTTGTGGGGAACAGAGGACTTAGATGATGTTGTTACAGATTAGTAAAGACTCACATTGACCCTGAGAACGCCAACAATTATAGTTCCTTTCATTGCTTAACAGGACAAGGGAAGGTAAATTTAACAGAGGCTTGATCCAGAACTTTCTCCTTTTGCACTACATCTTCAAGGGAAAGATACTACTATGTGACTGTAACTGTTGTCAAGGAAACATTTTGTTTTCTTACAAAGGAATATCTCTTTTTTATCAGATCTTATCATACAAATCTCATATCTCTTCTCAGAAAATAACATGAGAAAGGATAAGACAGAAAGGGTAAGTATTTGAAGCAGCAAAATTTTCCTATTGTCACAAAAATTTTAGATTTCTAGCTAGAAATAATAGACTTTTTTGAAGTCATAGTAAAATTGATACAGGAACACTTTTGTCTTAGAGAGCCATTCCCCCAGTGAACACCGTGGTAAATGTCCTACGACATTGACATTATACACACAGACTTTCAGTGATCATATCATACTGCTTTTTCTTCATATAAAATTAGCAACCTTAACATACTGGTCTATTGAATTCAAGTTTTCCTGACCTAAATTAGTAATGTTTTTAGTGAACAGGGAGAGGTTGACAGGTTTCAGTGATCATATAAAGGCAAAGGCATTTAAAATAGATAATTCAGTATTATTTAAACTTCAGTTTTAATGGCTTGCTGTCAGATATTGTGTCATGCACTTGTGACATATATAAAAGACACATTTTAAGAGCTAACACTTAAATAGAAAAAGGTATCTGAGTTAGAACAACTGTCTGATATTTTTAAATATATTTATAAAGTTAGCACTAGTCAAAACAAATGTAAATAATAACAACCACATAAAAGAATAGATAAAAGTGCACTGCAACTTTCAAAAATTAATTCGAGTTTACCAAGTAACATAAAAAGTGGGTCTTTAGCAGTATCTGGAGCATTATACTTCCAAAAATATCTTTAGTTCAGTGCTGGATTTGAGCCTGCAGCATCTTGCATGTTACATTCAGAACATAGCGCTGATTCATCCTTATTTTAAAATCAGATTCAAATGGCATATGGTGTCTTAGGCAATGTTCTTCAAGGGAAGTAGTTAATACATGCACAACCCACACTGACTATTCGGTGTGCCACAGCCTCTAACATCATATTATTACTTCTACAAAATAAAGCAAAGTATTTGTTTATTAGAGAAATTCCCTGGAAGCCTGACTGTCAAGAGCAAGGTGGCTTCTCAGTGTGCCACAAAAGACCATGCCATGAAAGGCTTTTGGAGCTTTCAGAGCTTTTTGCTCCCCCTCAAACTATCAGAGGACACATAATGCTTTGCATTTTTCAAGTATCTTTTGTTAAGACATACATAGTTTCCTAAAACTAAAAGTAAGGGGGGAAAAAAAACACAACAAAAAAACCAAACAGCTTTCTATAATTCGTTTCATGTTTTGTTAGTAGAGAAATTTTGTAGATGGATTTGTATGAACAATTTTTGAAACTGAAAAAGACTACATTTAACTAGTAATTTGTTATTATGGTTCTTTCAAGGGCTTCCTAGTAGAAATGCAAATTTGGTGCAGTAGTACAGAGTAAGTTCTTACAGATGTGACATTTTTCAAATTTATTAAAATTTTTACCCCCAAGTTTATTGTAAATTATTTTTTCAGATGCAGTTCACAGGAGGTGATTGGGCACTGGAACAGGCTCCCCAGGGAAGTGGTCACAGCATCAAGCCTGATAGAGTTCTAGAAGCATACGTATGATACCATCAGGCACATGGTGTGACTCTTGGGGATGGTCCTGTGCAAGGCCAGTTGGACTTGATGATCCTTGTGGCTCCTTTTCAACTTAGCATATTCTGTGATTCTGTGATATTAAGGAGAAATTTTGTGGTCCCATAGACGTGATACTCTAATGCAAGCATTTCTGAGACTCACTTACTCCTCTTCAAGATTGACATTTTAAAGCAAATTAGGTTTCTGTGATTCATAGTGGTAGGGGGAAGATAGAAATCATGGTGCAGTCACAACATTAAAAGTCAACAAGACCATAAAATCCCAATGAAGACCATGATAATTTAGCACTTAGAATTAGCAGTAGTGCAATAAAGAAAGGGTGACCCTTTTAATAATAGGAAATATTAGTCATCCTTAAGATAATTTTGTCATTACCAAGTGTGTGCTAATTTTTCATGTACAGCCTGTTACCTGTCTGTTGTACATTAATTTTTAAAAGGTATTATATCATAGAAGCAATATTCTCAATCACCTCACGTGCTTAGTAAAGTAGAGTAGAGTCTTCAAACTCCATAGAGTCTTCAAGATTAACTTAATTACATTATCTGAACTCTCTTCAATGCCATAGGATGTCATACAAGCAGCTTTTCAACCTGTAGCTCTTATCAATCTGTATGGTCCTGTTCGATGATGATGGAAGACTTAATCTCATTATAGTTACCTAAGCATTAGTTCTTATCCTTGACAGCAAAACTACTTAGCCAGCAAAGCTTTATAGTTTGGGTTCCACAATGTCTTGACCTGCTGTGCTGTTGATGATTCCAATTTAAATTCTCTATTCAAGTTGGTTTTGGTTTCTTTGGGGGTTTTTTTGTTTGTTTTTTGTTGGGTTTTTTTGGTGTGTGTGTTTTTGGTTTGTTTGGTTTTGGTTTTGGTTTTTTTGTTTGTTTGTTTGTTTGTTTTTGTTTTTTGTGGGGTTTTTTGTTTTTGTTTTTGTTTTGTTTTTGTTTTTTTGGTGTTTTGTTTTGTTTTGGTTTTGGTTTTGGTTTTTTTTTAATAGAATTGTCATTTTGGAAGATTTTCTTTGATTCACACCTTTTTCTGTGTTGTTTTGTTTTTGTTTTTTTTTTTAAAGGCAAAGTGCCCCTCCTTTCCCTACCCAATTCCAAGCTCCAAATACTTTATTATGTTCCAATAGCCAGCACTGTTAATAAATTGTTTGGTGGAGTTGCTAAAATAGTACCCTGATCCATATGCACGAAGTTAATTAGAGAGAGGAAATAGCAGAGTATAAATAATATCATGAAGATTTTGACTTTAGCACTACAGAAGTATGAGGCAGAAATATTAGACAAGACATTGTGAGTAAGTAAATCTACCTGAGTGAAGAATTACTTATTCTCTAAAAATGGTTTATCAACACTTTCTGGAGTTTCTTTTAAATGCACTTTTCTCTGGTTCTACAATGCTCTGGGAAACATTAAAATTAGGACTCCTATGATCACAGTGTCTTAGAACTGCAAATACTTTAGTCCCACCAGGATGAGGGTCCACTTTTTCCTACAACTGGTCATGGAGGCACTTTCATGCATTTTCCTGACTTCATTTCTTCGTCTCTCAGATTATCCCAACCTTCAGCCAAATGGGGATGTTGCAACTACATTGCTGTTTGGTTTTGATCAGCTGTTAGTTTTTTGTCCTAGACATGGTCAAATTGTATTCCAGGAAAATGTAATTTCTGCCTACAGTATGAAGTTTTCAAAGCATTTATATGAAAATGGGATATGCTGTAGCATTTCCCTTTCTGTTTTATCCAGCATACCTAACTCAGAAGTGAAAAAAATGGGTTTTTTTTATGTATATATATATATATATATGCATCATGTGCTCTATAAAATATTATGGTTTTATTGTCTGATTTCTCAAAGCCTGATCCTAATTTTGATTCAAAAGTATTATATAAAGGTTTAAAGTTATGAGTTTCACCTGTAGAGGACGATATTGCTAGTTCTACAATACTGAGTGGTGGGTTGCTTGTAGTATTTATAGCTGACAATGATTTTTTGACTCTGAAGGGCAGTGCAATTGCTACTAAAACCAATTTTCAGCAGTAGCCAGAGGCTCAAAGAGCATACATCTTTATGATTCAGAAACAACTGTAGCTCATGAGCATTCAGGTCAGTTTTCAAAAAGCAACTTACAGGAAAGTCTGGGATAAACAAAACTTATCTTTGGTTTTCCGGAGGAAATCAGTTTCATCAGTGAGGACTATTTGTAAGTGTGCTGTGAAGGCATGAGCTTATGCGCAAGTATGAGGAAAAAATATATGTTTCACAGAAGTGAAGATGGTTTGAATTATGCTGTGAGAGGGAAGTTTTGCCCTAAGGCTTGGAATTTGCTAAAAGAAACCCAAATATCATTTGGAAGAATTTAACCCAACAGAGCTGGTCAGCATAGGAAGAATAA
Source organism: Oxyruncus cristatus (assembly GCA_013399855.1). Lineage (NCBI taxonomy): Eukaryota > Metazoa > Chordata > Aves > Passeriformes > Cotingidae > Oxyruncus > Oxyruncus cristatus. The sequence continues at coordinate 103,933 of VXAY01002204.1, forward strand.
AGCTAGAATCAAGCAAATGACGGAGACAAGGAAGTGTAACTATTGTGCTGTGCTGAAACTGAGGGTTTCACTAGCTGACTTTTTTTTTTTTCCAACAAATACGGAAAGCATATATAATTCTGTTTCAGGTCCTGTTTGCAATGGTCACTTTTAAACTTTGAAGGAAAACTTTGGGCCTTCATACGTTATTTAGATTTTCATTCTCTGTTTTTTTTCTTTTGAGTCTGGAAAAGAAGGTTAGTGATCTAATGAATTCTTTAGCTGTAGAAAAAAAGAGACTTGAAATAGGGATTGTAATAAAATTAAATCCATTATGAAAAATGGATTATGATACTTGAAATATTTGGACTATGATATTTGAGTTCATCAAAATTAGCAATATTTACATGTTTTTATTACAACTAAAATTATTCTGTTGAATATCATACTTTGACAGTTTTCAGGTTTATCCTAAAAATCTTGCAAAATGCATTAATAGGCTTATCTTAACACAAGAGTAAGCACTGAGCTCAGATGCCTCAGTTCAGTTTCACGGTCAGTGGAAACATAATCAGTCAGTGGATAGAAAAGCAACTGGGAATTGGAAAAAAATTGTACAAGAATACATGTTGTTTGCTCATATGCTTCAATTCATTCAACTCTGCTCTAGTAGAGCAGTTAGATCATTTAGAAATTCTGATGGTCTCAAGAATGCCAAGTAGCTCCAAACAGCAGGCAACAAAGAGCTGGCTTAGAAAACCACGCTGCTATTCACAGAGATGCTGTAATAATCATGGGAAAGGTGCTGAAAAATGCTTTAACTGGATTTTGGAACCTGATAGTAAATAGGTTTTACAAAGACTGTAGCTCCTGACCTGATCATTATCAAAGGCCTCTTTTTCTTATCCCTTTTATATGCCAAAATATTTAAGGTCTCCAGATAGGAAGTGTTTGAATATCTGCCAGTGCTTTGAAATAGTGATGACATACTGATTTGTGAAAAAAAAACATGCCAAACCAAAACAACAACCCTGAACTAAGTACTGAGAAGTATATTTGAATGTTTAGCAACTAGAAGGTTGAACTAAAGAAAAGTGAATGTACTGCTTGTATTTCACGAAATATTTTTGAGTACACATCTTTCAAAGCATTTAATCCAGTTATAAGTAACTGTGAGAAATCTTTGTATCTTAAAGATAGAAAATATGAAAAAATTAACATATAATTAACTCTAACACAGCTTAAATGTGAAGGAAAAAAAAGCTTTTAATTAAGAAAATTAAGTATAAATTATTTGAATGCAAAGGATTATGCCAATAGTGGATATTTTCCAAACTTAAGATGTTGGCAAATGATTATAAGGACAATGTCTGTATGTCATACTTGATAAATCTTTGTTACTGCTATGGCATGGAAGAGTAAGCACCAGATTTCTACCTCATTAACATGTGAACCTCAGAGGTTGGCTGAGCCTGTCAATGCAGTCTCTGCCTGGACACAAAAGAACAGTTCCCGTGACAATTATACTTGATCTTTCAGAACCAGTTTCAAGCAATTTGTTCAGTTTGTGGACTATATTGATCTCAGATATATCCTTACCACTCTACATTGTTAGATTTTGTATTTCAGTTGCTACATATTTGCAAAAGGTGTATAAGAACACGTGTCTCAGGCAGGTAAAGGAGGATCTTTAGAAAGGCTTAAACTGTCTGCATTCTTGGTCATGCAGGGATCTGTACAGCTGCATAATATGTCTGTCTAGAGGCATCTTATTGCCCCTCTAAAAAATTTTGATCTGTTCTTGGGGACATGGTTGTGGAAGGAGATAACCTTTTTTGCATTTAAATTTTTGGTCTTTTTATGTTAGATTGGTGAGAGGAAAGTAGTGATCAAAAGTTCTGAAGTTAAAACTAGACTGACGTGAAATTCAGCAGGACAGGAAAAGCTTTCAAAGTGGAGGTGAAGATCTGGATGATGGAAAATTTGTTTAGCAAGTCCATCTGCCTGGCCCAACTTCCATTTGAATGTGGTTTGTTTGGAAGGTTTCCTATTCTCTAATCCTTACTGAATTTCAGGTGCCTTTTTATGTCTACACAGTCTAAGTGCCAAAACCTCAGTTAGGAATACTGACGCAGTATCAGTGAAGAGACAGAGTTTAAACTTGGACATGTTCAGGGTGATTGACAGCTACTTAGAGACTTCTTTGGAAGTGTAAGAGAAAGTATGTCTTAATTAATCACTAGATGAGATTGAGGTAAATGTCTGTGAGGGTGCAGTGCACTATAGTATGAAGCAGGAATCACTGCAAACCACTGCTGAATGCTAAACCAAACCTGGTTTACAGCTGAAAGTCATTTATGTAATCCATTTTGTTTTCCATTGCAATAGATGCATAATTTGTGTATGGTTATTCGCCTTGTGAAGAATAACATAAAAATGCATAGAAGAAGAGGCCATGAATACAATAAAAAAACATTTCCTGATCTTTCCTGTTACCATTACTGTTGTCATGGACCTTATAAAGAGTATTTTGATGAAGAAACTATCTAAAATTGAGAGATGAAGGCTGAGTTTGCAGAACTGAGAATTAAAAATTTAATGTAAGCTTCAACAGTCAAAAAACAGCTACCAGTATGCAGATGTTTGCATTTCACAATATCCTTTGAGTGCTGTCATCACTCTTAACTGCAGTGAGGAGGAAGGGCATATATAAAATTTATATCTGTCGTGTAATGCCAAAAGCACTTTCAGTAGTTCTGAGGAAGTACAATGTGTAACTGAATGACTTCAGTCTGCAAGCTGTTTTATATTCTATTTATTTATATTACTTCTTAGAATAAAGGGTTAGAGCCCTTGAAGAAAAATCTTAATGTTTGGCAATATACCCTTAGACCAGTAAAAAGATGGAGGATTTCACGCTCAAGAATGAAGCTTTCTTTCTTTAGCAACTGTCTTGCTTAGCAGAGCTTGGACCTCATAATGCCACAATAAATAATAGTAAGTGTTGGATTAGGTTTATGAGAAAAGTGCCCTCTTCAAAGATACTTTGGGGCGTGCTAGAATTTTTACATTAATTACATAGTTAGTTAAAAATAGGAGATCAGGCCAAAGAGAACAAACATTTTCTCTACCACCTCGTTCACACCAGTGGTGGGTGTGACCACACCCTCCTTCAACTGTGCTTCAGAGGCTGGAGGGAAAAAACAACCACCAGAACTCCTTTTGCCGCTCACGTGTCATGGAAAAACCCTCAAACACCCCCACCTTTCGTGACCCATGAAAATTACTGGCTAGAAGTTTTAAGTCATTTTTAGGAGAGATATTAGACACTGACTGAAGTTCTACCAATTTTGTCTTTTCTTACACAAAAATGTAAAGTAATATAGCGCAGATAATGAAGGACAATGGCTCCATTGCCACTTCCTTCTAGTTTGACATGAACTCACTCCACAGCAGATAACAGCTGAGCACTCTGGAGAGTGTGTAGGACTATCCTGTGCCAACGAATCCCTACAGGAGGCCCAAGAGCTGGGAAGAGCTTTGTTGAAACCCTGCACCCAGGTCCATGCATCGCATAGCTCAAAACCACTTGGACTTGCCTAGATATACTAAGCAGTATGTCATTGTACATATCCATGTATATTCCAGAAGAAGAAAAGGCAACAAGATTTTACCAATGTAATGCTGAGTAACTGAGAAATTTATATTTGAATGTTGGATGTTGCTAAACAGATGTGAGTTTAATCTTCAGGAAGGTAAGAAGTGAAGGCTGAACACTGATTTTTCTGCAAGGTAGAGTTGTCCAGTGAAAAGGCACTCATCTTAAACTTGGTAAAACTTGATTATGGTTTCCTCTTCCTGTAGACCTTCAGACAACATTAAATCAATCCTTCACGGTATATCCATTAGTATCAGTGTAACAAAGAAATAAAAATTTTTTATTAACTGTTTTATTAAGCAATCCTCTAATCTTCGTTCACGAAGCCTAGCCGTGATGGTGATATTAAGCAATAGCACAGATGGCCAAATAAATAATTTACTCTTTTTTTTTTCCTCAAATAGTTTGAAGTAGGAGATTTGATGGAGCTTGAGGAACATGTGTAGATCCTTGCTTAAACAATCAGTTGAGCACACAGCAGCTTCGGTCGTAGAATAATTGTATATTGCTAAATTTAAGCATGAGGTTATTATTTGCATTCTTAAGCTAAGGTAGAAATACTTTGTTGAACTGAAGGCAAACAAGATTAAATCACCGGTAAATTGACAGAGATTTTAACATTCACTTCAGAGCACCACAACTCTACAAAAGGTGTAGAAATGGAATTTAGAACAGAAAATGCAGCAGGTAATTGAGGGATGGGACAAACCAGATGAACTCTGAGACAATCATCTGCACCAAAATCTTTTTTTAAACTCCAGAAAAAGTTTGTGGAGGATTTGTATTTGAAAAAGTTAGTAGATAAAACACTAAGTGAAAGGAGTGTGCCAATAAAACGTCTTTGTCTTCCGCAATAAAGGAAATGACTGATAGTAGCACAAAAGTTACAATAGAAGACACCATACATCAATAGAAGCCTTTAAAAAATGTATGGTAGGGAACAATTGTGCAGTGGCAGGGGGATGAATTAAATGACAAAAAGAAAATTTACTTGAAATATCTGAAATGAGATTTTGTTCTTATTTACTACAACTGGAACAGAGCAAACTGCACATTTATATAAGCAAGATATCAGCGTCACATAAGCAGAGTTGCTGTAGATGTACTGTAGCTAGTGACTATATTTCAAAGGTCATTGAATGATCCTTAGGGATTAGAAGACTCATTACAAAAAGTACACAGAAGTAACATAGGTGAACAAGGAAGGCAAATCTCTTTGTATTTTCTGGACATGTCAGTGAAATATGTGGGGTTTACATGTACTTGAGAGGAGGAAATTTTTAATGCCCAATGTATGAACGCTGTGGTATCTTTCATAAGCAATAGCAACTTGCAAATTTGACCTTAAAAAGCAAAATTGGAGGTCAACTAGAGAATACTGGAGAGACAAGAAGTTCAGCTTTCGAACTTGGGGTGACAGAAAAATGTCTTCCAACCTGAGCAGAATGAGCAGAGCTGGGTGCTGGTAACAGGGTCCACAGTAGTTTCAGTGCAGGCAGTGTGCTAAGTCAGGTTCAAGGTCTACCCAAGGAGTATACTCAGGAGCAGGAGGAGATGAGAGCAAAGACAGAGCTGGAAGAAAGGCTGTAGCCTCGGTCCATCCACAGAACAGGGCTGGTAACTGGCACTTCTGCTGCACCACTCAGGCAGGGTCTGATGACTTTGGGCTGAGCTGAAATTGGAATCCTTGTCTATGGGCAGGGCGCATGGATGAAGGCTGGGCAGGGCCAATGAGGCTTTTTGGTGTCCTCAAGACTCAACACCCTGGATTTTTAGAAAACTCTGAGGATGGTGATGACAACACCTACATGTCTACAGGTTAAATGCCTACAGCTGAGTTAACCTGAACTAATCGCTCTTATCAAAAGAGAAACAAGCAGAACTCACCCTAAACACCTGTAACAAGGTTAAGAAGCAGATAAGTATAGGTTGGTAACTAACTTACAGAAAGACCTGCATGTACTGTGATCCAAAATTAGGTGAGGTGACCAGATTGTCAGATTGCAAACTAAGTAGCACAGTGATGAGCAATAAATCCTGCTTAGTACCATGAATTTAAAATTAGAGATGCCTTGCCACCTTCTTCAAAGTTTGAAAAATAGTATTATTATGCTAGGTGTCAGGAAGGGCACTATTGGAGACTTTTGAAGTAGACTGGGAATTTTAGGCTCATGTAATTTATTTATTGTCTTCTTTTAAATCAAGAGAGGTTCAAAAAAGGGCCTCTACAAATATAGACAAATAAGATAGCCATTAGAATGTGTAACAAAATACAAGAAGTGAATTGGTTTTGTAGCACAGAGCAGCATTTTATCCATGCCTCAGTGTCATGAAAGAACTGACAAGAATGGACAGAAAAGAAAAATATTGAAATGTAGATCCTGATTTGAGTTACACTGTCATAAGTATCTTTCAAATCTATTTAAGAAAGTGCCACTTCCTTTGCTTGTTCAGTTTTCCTTTTAACACGAGACTAAAACAGTCATTTACCTTGTCTATTGGTTATCAGATCTCTGAGAATCTTGTTGTTCTTTCTTACAGGTTAAGTTTGTGATAGGGCAGCTCTTAATGTGGAGGCATGGGTGTCCCCCACAAAATCACTTAAAAAACTTCATTAAGTCTCATTAAACATCATTCTTTGCAATCGGCTTTTGTCTTAATAGCAACACATATTGACAAAGTAACGTATCAAAGAAATTGCACAAAAATTGTAACAATAAGTAAAAAGTTTCCTTAAATACATAGACATATCTTTTACTGATATTTAGACTTTTGCATGTTATAAGTTTACAGCAGTTTTTTCTTGAGATTTTCTCGATATTTCCTCAACAGTAGAAGGCAAATGCTGCAGACTGTATTTGAGGGTGATCATGCATAAAAATCACTGAAATGTTGGCCTGATATGGATTTGTGTCAGTTCTCTACTGAAACACTTGGAAAGCATCAGGTATCTAATTCACAGTGTGTAGGTCACAGAAGAAAATTCGCTTTTCCTTCAGTAATAGCTCATGGGTCTTCAGGTTACTTAGAACACATTTTTGTTGTACAGAGAGCAACCCCTTTCTCCCCTCTGAACTGTGTCCTTTTACCGTATTTTCATCCTTTTTCCATCTTTTTATTCGACTTTCTCTCCTTCTTTCTGAGCTTCTAGTCTCACTGATAGTGAATCTCCTTTTGATCCTCTTATTCATCAAACCTTTGTGTGAATCTTTCCCTTTTGCAACTGCAGAAGCTGTAACAAACTCTGACCCTCATGAGGGTTTTCCTGTCATTTGTCTTTTGTTTTTCAGTCTCACACGTTCCTTTGCTTCCACTGTTCTCTCTAGAGAAGCCTCTTATTTTAGAAATGTTTTGGGTTTGGGGTTTTTTTTGGTGGTTTTTTTTTTTGCTGTGTTTTTTTTATTTTGGGGGTTTGTTTTGTGTGTGTGTTTTTGTTGTTGTTGTTGGTTGGTTTTGTTTGTTTTTCTTGTTGTTGTTAATTTCTTTTTAAATCTTTATGTTTTCTTTCTTTACTCCTTGTTTTCTTCTTTGACAACATCCAGGAGAAATATCCTTTTTCACTGCCTGAAACATCTGAGTCACTTATTACAGTTTCTTGCTGAAGTCCATTACAACCTTTTCATCTATGAGATTACTGAAGGTATTTTGTTTCCCCTGCTTCCTAACTTGCTTTATGAGCATCATCTTCACTCTTCATTTGCCCCCTTTGTTTTTTTCCCCTCTCTCTCTACCTTATCTTGCTCAATTCATTGAGGCACCACAATCAAGAAAAGCCTCCAAAAATCTCAAATTCTCTCCCAGATCCCTTGTTTGTGTTCAGTGTTTCAACTGCAACAGCTGGAGGAAGCAGAAAAGCATCACATGTCATTTACCTAAACTATCTCATTAAGTATTTTAATTTGCTATCTTGATCCTCGTATCAGAGCAGCTGCAGTTGAATTTGGGTGATGCAGTATGGACATATTTTTTGGTAAGTGTGAAATAATGTAACTGATGAAGGAGAGAAGAGCGTTTCTAGCATGAACAGACACCATGAAACAGTTTATATAAAGCTCAAGAAAATTGACCTAATCATCTGATACACATTTCTGCTAACAATATTTTAGGTAGGAAAGTGTTCCCCCTAACAAGCATGACAAATGCTGTTACAGTATTTTCTTGCCTTTGCTCTGCTCTATGTTAGTGGCAGCAGAGTTATTGTTAGGCTCAGGCAGAGCTTTTTATACCTTGGGATTTGCAGCGTTCCCCTGCCTACTCTGGGAGAGAGAGACACACAAATAAAGGGAAGGGAAAAATAATAAGTGCTGTCCTTTAAAAAAATACTTGCCCTATTCCTAATCATAGTGAGAACATAAAACCGACTTACTATTGCAGCTGGTTAAGTTGAAATCGGGACCTTTTTTTTTAATTTCTGCCTTTTGTCTTATTTGCACCTCCCTTTCTCCTGGTTTAGACTGCAAACTAAGGGCCAGGAACGGCTGCAGCATGGAAGGTACAATCCAAACCTCCTGTAAACCAATCCAACGAACCACTCTTTATTTAAAAAAAAAAAGAGCAAAAAATCCCCCAAAACAACAAAACATAAAACCCCAACAACAAACAAAACCCAAAAACCCCAAAATTATTTTGTATTAATCAAATCACAGGCCTGAAGTAACCTCCAAGTCCTATATAAGGAAACGTTAAAACATATTCATCTCATCTACAGCCCCAGGAGATCCTTCTCTGTTCTTGTTTATCATAGAAAGGAGGTTCTACCAGGTTATAGCACTTCTAAAGGGTAAAGCCTGTTTTTCACTATACCATACACATGCATTTTTGAGCTGAAAATAAGGAGAGTCAAGGTTCTTCTCCCATCAGTTGTTATCATCTGGAGAATAGGTGAAGACCTCTACATCCATTTTGTACCCCACCAAAACTAGAAAATATTCTATTGCTTTCCTAAAACTCTTCAAATTCAAGCATTCTTCCTGATGAACTGTGAAATGAAGTTCGGATTTTGCATAGAGGGCCAAACTGGTAGACTGATGGATTTCTCTGAAATAACTTTGAACAAATCCATGTGAAGCAGAAAATAGGCTTCTAGAAATTTTCTTAGGAATAAATTTATATTATTTGTACCAGAGTCCCAGCTGATCATCTGTAAGAGAACACCATATTACTGGGAAATGGTTGTTTCTGTCAACTCAATGTTTTTACTCTGACAAAACCATCTCCTTTGTAATGTTGTCATCTATGCTTAACTGATTCAGTTTTCAAAATTTTATTTTTCTAAAGATTTTTAAAATATCCTAGTAACTTTATAAAAGTAAAGAAAAAATAAAACACTTCAACTAGCTAAGACACCTGTAAGGAAGAATAATTCACATTTTTCTTCAACTGTTTAAAGTAAAGCAAATGATTATTCAGTATTCTTTGACAGTGCACAAAATTTCAGGCAGCTACATTTACAACATTTCTATTTTTCACTTTTAGAGTAACTTTGAACAGTTATTTCTTTGTTTTTAGATGCATTTCTTGCAACTGAAAGGTTAGACATGCTAATAATTTTCAGATTAATGATTTTGAGTACTTCATTAGCATTTCATATGTTAAGGGTAGTTTTTTTGACTGCTAAAATTTGAAAAATTTGTGAAGAAAATAATTTATGAAAAAATTCCTGGGGGTTTTGGTTGACAAAAACCTATCTGTGTAAAAATATTTGAAGAAGTTGCTTAGAACTTCCTTTTCATCTTTGTCCCATGCACTTGCTCAGTATCAGGAAAATTGCTCCCTGAATCTTACAGCTCTGTTCTTTGCACTCAGAATAATTTCATCCACTTTATGTAAGAGAGAAATGATTGTCCGCAATTTATTTTGTGTTAATAAAATGCACTTTGGAAGGACAAAACCAAAACCCAACAAAATACAAAACACCATTCTGAATAGGTTTCTCCTTGGATTTTGCCATCATTTGAAAATGACCAGGTTGATTTGATGTTTGTTTGTTTGATTTTTGGGTTTTTTTATGCCAGCATTATCCACTGACTTCAGCATGCCATCAGCTGCTGCTTGAATGAACTGAAAATTACACGGACCACTCAGCAAGTAAATATTCTTCAGACAAATCTTTAGCAAGTGTCCACAGATTCTTCCCTTTTGGGACTTTCTTCAACAAGAAAATATTATAAATGATCAATCATTCTTTTTGAAGATGACGATGAAGAATTCAGGAATGTCAGCTGCTAAAATTCAGCAGACAATCTTGACTTTTGAACAGAACTCAGTGGATTTTTCTCATAGCACTTACTGAGCTCAGTTGTGAGATTTCTGTCCTCAGCAGTTTCACTGTCACTTCGTATTTTCACTGTCTTGTATTTTTTCTTCAGAAGTTGTTCAGTATGATTACTAGATATTCACCAGAGGACAATCCTTTATATTTTAGTGGATACTTAACACTGTAGATTTTATCCTTAAGATTTTAAAATCACTGCTACTGTTGATTTTTTCATGGTTTTCCCTGAAATACTGTATATTCTGCACAGTTCTTTATGAAAGCCTCTTTTAGCAACAACTGGTTCACATAAACTAGCATTATGTCTTTGAATATCACTCAGTTATTCTCCACCTACAGTGGGACATAATGTGCTGTCTTTTGACTGCTTTAAAAATGTAACATCTTAAGATACACAGACACTTAAAACAGGTATAAAAAAAAAAAAAACTTTCTGTGTAAGAGCAATAAAATTACAATTTTTTGAACTCAAATGGGATATTTTTCTTAGCTGTTCATTAAATGCACATAGTTAGAAAAATAATACGTATAGTTTCATTATAGTAACCAAATAATATTGTCTCTGCTATTTGTAGCTATATATAGTTCTACAAGAATTTAACAACTGAAACCTTTTCTAAATTGTTAAAGCATTGAAGATATATGTATATACATACATGCAATATCTGCTACATATAAGATTAGCAGAGAACCTAACAATTCTAAATGATTTTAAAGGTAAAGAAGCAGGAAGAAAGGATTCCATCTAGTAACAAGAGTTATCTGAAGAAAGTAATTTTCAAGCGAATTGCAGCTTTTATCTGCTACTATAGAAATGTTGAGAAACATGAATTAGATTGTGGGAGCTGACAATGGCTACAGAGCAGGGTGCTTGAGACACAGTAAAAGTCTGTGGGCAATTTATGTTGGTAGGCTACACACAAATAGCTATCCTCAAAAGTGTCTGAGACTAGCTCCCCAATTTACAGAAAAGAACAGACTTGTTTAACTTGTTCTTCTACAGAAAGAAGAAACAAAAAATAGTATGAGCAAAGGAGATGACAGTAGCAGCAAACCTATAAAGCTACTGCCATAGATTAAATTCAGTAAAAATGAAGTCCAGGCAATAATGCATCAATAGCTTCTACTCACTTCAGGAACTGTTTATCAGAAAACACCAGTTAGCCATCAGTGATAGAGAGCAGTGCTATTATAACAGAAATTATATACCTATGCAGTTTGTCACTTCATCTTGAAAAGATTAAAATTTCTTACTGAGGGACTTTTGTTTAATCTCATGGCTGCTATCTGTCTGTTGGAGGTACTGCCATCGTTCTGAGAGGATAATTAGATGGGTGAAGGACAATAAAGCAGAAGAGGACTCTGTTAGGGAAATTGAACACAGAACAATTATGTTCCTAGTAGATTTGCTTGAACTAATGGCAACCTATTTTGAGACTACTTAGAACTACAACTTCTGTAGTTTTTGTTTTTCTTAACATGTAAAGAAAAGATGTATTCTGAGAATCAACTTATTGTGCAATTCAGATAACTGGATAATAGCATGAAAAATGGACTCAAGGTATCAGTGAAGCATTGGGACAGGACCTTTAAGGTGCTGCAGGCTTAGAGCCCGCCTGCTGTTTCAGAAGGGCCCTGATATACTTGGCTCTGGGGGAGCCCTGACAATTTTACTACTAACTTCACTGTGGAAGAGACATAGAGATATCTTTTTATATAAAGCAGGTTTACTGTGGAAGAGACATAGAGATATCTTTTTATATAAAGCAGGTTTACTATCCAGATGCTTTGCAGAACATAGGTACCGTTAATTACTGAGAAATTAATTTGATCCCTGTACTTAACCCTCTGACAAAATGAGATTGTATATCAGCTGAGAGAGACTGGGAGAGAGCTCTCTCTTTTTAATATCACACCTTATACAGTTCATCAGCTTTACAGATTAGAAATCTGACAGCTCTTAATGTCTCCTAGTATATTGCACTGGCTGCTCCACAGCCACAGCCACTGACGGATATTCTTTTAGTTTTTATAATGCTTAGGAAATAAGTGTTCAAAGTCGGCACTGCTGTTTCTCCAGCACCACATGAAGTTCCAGTTTCCTCACAGAAACACTACTGCAGTGCAACAGATAAACACTGCACAGTAACAGACTGTGCTCTCCCAGAGCTCAGTGTTTTATACTGTGTAATCGTGACATCTCTAGCTGCATAGCTGATAAACTAGCATCAGCTCTCCAAAACACTAGCAATGTCATTCAGACATGATATGTTGTCACACATCCCTTGTCCCCGCCGCACACTTCATTTTGCAACATGCCATGTACTCTGTATGTAGCCAAACCTGAACAATTCTTTATTCCGTGGGTAAAAAACGATCATGGTACAACTCCCTTATCTGTTTCTTTTCCCCATTTCTTAGCTTGTACCAACTTGCATTAATTCAGTTGCTTGCACCAACTTGCATTAATTCAGAATTCCCAACTTTATATTGCTATCTGTAAGCCCTTGAACAGACCTGGTGATACAATGCCCAACACCAAAAATGGTGGCTGAAAATTTTCTTTTCAATGGCATTTAGCACAAATGAGGTGACATCTTGACCACAAAGTTCTCATGTGCATAGACTTACTGGAATTTATTTTAGTTGGCATTTTAGTAGCTATGTAAATTTTTTCTGCTTTTCTTCTATCAAGGTGTTATGGTGCCCTGAATTAAATTTTCAGGTATGACAAGTGTTGCATGGTCTACAAAGGCACACAGTACACTGATTAATCAAGCCCTTTGGCTTTTTATGTTTTTCACTGTCCATCTTGCCAATTAAACACTTCTAAGGAGCCTGAAGCAATGCTTAGTACAAAATTTACATACCTTCCCAGAATGTAATTCTAAATCTGAATAAATGAGAGGCATATTTCTGGGAAATGTTCTATGCATAAGTTCAAAGAAATTTAAGTGTCAGTGTTAGATTTTGTTTGTTTATTTTAATTTTGAAAAAACAAGGAAAGATTCAAGTGTCAGACCAGCCTTTCAAAATGCTACTGGAGGTAGATGAAGGAATGCTGTCTTACCGTGCCTTGTCTTATCTTGCTTTGCCTTACTTTACCTTTCCCTTCCCTTTTCCCCAGTAAGACTGTGCCATTGTGGCTGTCACAGCCAGAGCCTTTTAAAACCTGTCCTGTCCTATTGTCTATGCCAGCAAGGCACTCCCAGCCTTTAAAGCTCCTTCCCCTTTGCTGACTTCCAAGAAGCTTTCAGGGGGTTCTCCCAGTCTAATGCGTATAATAATGAACACCTGTCCAACCCTGATTTAAGTGCAGACCAAGTGAACTGGAAGTCTCCAGGCTCTGTCACTGAATTGGTTCCTAAAGGTAAAATTTCTTATAATGTGAAAAATGCTGTGGGATAGAAGCTGTAAAGAATCTTAAGGTCACCTGCTGTCCTTTAAATTCATACTTTAGTAGAGAACTGCAGCCTGTGACTCTTTAGTCTGCTGAAACATTTCTTTCTTTAAACCTGTTTTTGTTCTATAAAAGTTGAATGTGATGTAGCTACATAATGGTATGTACCAGTTTGTCTCTGCCCTTCCCACATTTTTTCGTTCTTTTCATTCTGTTGAACTAATTAATTGCTTAATAAATATTGACCAATGTAATACATGTAAATCTGTGAAAGTATGTTAGTAGATTAACAAGCTTTCTGTGATCTTAACAAAGTTCAACAAAATACGAAAAAGAATTTTCCCTCAGTATTAAAAAAAATTGAGGTGATCCAAAAAAAATTTTTCACAGTAGGGTGCTCAGAAATGTAATTTACTGATGACTATGTTTTTCCAGTGTTTGTATAGTCTCAAGTGGACAGGTAATCTGCTATCATAGACCTCAGCTGTTTAGTATCTTACTTCTATTAAGAATAAAATACAGACTTTTTTAACTCTAACTAATTATTCTTTAGTCCATTTTTGGACAGCTTGTGTACTTCTTTGACTGTAGGAGAGATGGCATGCTTCCATGGAAGTGCCTGTGTGTTCCTACCTTCCCTATGTGTTTTGTGATACGTGAGAAAAAGAGTAGCCAATTTTTGTTTACAGTTTTCTTGTTAAGTATGTTCAGATTCTCCTATTTGAGAGTGCTTCTTGAAGGAACCAACTGATATTTGCGTATTCTTGTTCCAAGAAATAAGTAGGATTTTTAAACAGTGAAAATACGGACTGAAGTTACATTAGGGTGGACAGTTCAGTTTCTGTACACAGAAAATTAAACTGAGAAAGAATGACCAACCTATACATGAAGAACTTTGGTTCCCATTTTACAAAACAGAATTTCACCTAAGAATTGCACTACTGTAAAAGATATTTATACTTGAAAAACATCATCTAGAGGCCTAAGACAGGAATTTGGCATCCATTTTGCCTTTTTATGTCATCCCATTTAATAAAATGAGAAACTCTGTCTCCGGGTGTTTGCAATGAAAGCACGTGGCAGAGGGCAATGGGTTAATACAAGAAAGAGAGGAAGAGAGGAAAAGGTATCAATGAAATTATTTTGATTAGCAAAATGAGAAGCAGACTTAGCCCAGCAGTGGGTAGGTGTGGTCAAGGGGCAAAGATACACTTTAATAAGCCTTGAAGAAGACTTAGTGAATATTTATGCAAACCTTCTTAGCACTGTTTATGTAAAAACAAAAAGTTCTTTTAAGTCTTCTATGATTTAGTTAATCAGAATTCTTCCAAAGGAATGAAATTATCATAATTATGTCATAAATATGTGTAGTATGAAAATCACCATGTTTTGCTTATTTTTGTTTTGCTCAATTTTGTTTTACTCTTTCAGTATACTGCAGTTTCTGCACAGAGTGTCTTTACTGTCGTTGTACCAAAAGACTGATTTCCCGTGGTGTAAATTAGAGTTTCCTAAGACTAGGGGACTTTAATTTTGTCATTTTATCCCCAGCTGTTTTGTGTCTGTAAATTGCAGGTGAATCTGTCTGGAAAGTCTTCTTTTTCACTCCAAACTTCAGTCCTGAGGACTCCAATGGTTGCTACGATTCTCATGTTTGCTTCTGCCATGGAGGATTCATTACACAACATGATCCCCCACTGCTCTTCGATCTGTCCAGAGACCCTGAAGAGAAAGTCCCGCTGACTCCAGAAACTGAGAGCCGTTTCTACGAAATCCTCAGGGTCATACACCAAGCAGTAGACAATCACACCAGATCCTTGCAGGCCGTTCCTAACCAGCTGTCATGGGACAACCTTCTCTGGAAGCCATGGCTCCAGCTCTGCTGTTCATCTCTCTTTCAGTCTTGCTATTGTGACTATGACTCAGGAGGGAGCCCACTGGAAGTGCATTCAGGATAAACAAGATGCAATTCACTGTCAGAAACTGGAACAGGAGAGTGTGGGTATCTGACTTGAACCACTGTGAGACTAGCCTTCAGAAGATTTTGTTGTATCAGATGAGGACCTGTCTCCAAAGACACAACGCAGTGGAAGAAAATTTCAGTCAAGAAAATCTGCCAAGAAAGGGAGGGCAAGACACATCTTTTCTGCCTTTATCGTACAGCATGAAGAACATGTCGCCATCCTCATCTACAAATGAGTAGACTGTAGGCATTTTCTATGTGAGATAATTTTCTAGACCTTCAACTTCAGCTTTTTTCTTACACAGCAAAGAATTTACTTATAGTTTCTGTCAATCACAACTACTACCTGCACATTTTCTTGTCCTTTTTGCTAAGTGTTATCCACCATTCGTAGGACATAGCATGGAGTAATTAAAAATAGATTTGAGATGATAGTAGAGAGGTCCACCTGTGGCTGTCATTTGGTGACTGATAGGTTAAGAGCAGACTTGCAACAGCATCATTGTCAACAAGCATCATGGATATGAAAAAATTAACAGATTGCCAACTTTGTGCCATAAAAATGTACAGAGCTATGTAGTGGAAGTCATTGTGTCCATATTAAAATGATGCTTCCCAGCGTCCCCACTGTCCTATTGCATGTCAGCAACCTTTGTTTCAAAAGGACACCACTTCATCAGTTTTGCACTTGAGTGTGTACCATAAGTCTCCATATATATATATGTATATATGTGTATATATATATATATATATACGCAAGCCAAATTTATAACCCACAAATCCTTCAGTCCCTGATATAGACACTTCTTTATGGTCATAGCCCAACTGATAAAATAAAAGGGTTGGTCCATACTTGATATTTGAGTTCCAAATACACGATACTACAAATATATCTTTCACTATCTATTTACCATATCTATTCTTCCATTGATGAATGTAATCACAAATAATTAAAATTTGGTCTTCCTTTAAATATCTTTGTCATCTTTTAAGATTTCTGAATAGGATCTGTCATTTTCTCAAAATAATCTTGGGCTTCAGTACTTAAAGCCAAATATAGCAGTCTCTGAGTTCTTAGCAAGGCCTTGGGAAATCTACTGTCCTCCAGGGCTAATTTCTGTATCTATTTTTATCTGAATCTTATTCAGGCACATTTTCTTTCCACTCCACAGGCAGACAAACTATTTTCCTTGGAAGATTGTAGACGAAGAGAATGCATCAGCAAAATACTAAAATGATTTGATGCCTGATAATAGAAGGTGACTTGCTCCTTATCAGAAAGCAACAGTTAATTCCCACATTACAATGTATTAAAACCTGTTTGGTGCAAAACTGATCTGCGTTGATAGTAATGCAATAGCTTCAGTCAGCCAACATTAAGGTTGTGACCTGGTTCTTGTGAGCATTGAAGACTGTCCTGTAAAATATATTGTGATATATGGTGTATTTCTCTCTCTGTAAAACCTAGGCTTTATTTGATTTTTCTGCTGCAGTTTCATTCCAAATTTCATTCTCCACAATATCCAGATGCCTGCCCTGGGAAATGCACTTTTTCCTTGAAGTCCTATTTTTGATATTTCACCTTGTGTTCCTGATGGTAAGTATGTCCTCTGCAAGCTCTTTGTAGGTGGCCACGTCCTGTGTGTGCTGATAAAGTTAGTCTGTTCAGGTATTTCCCTGATAACCACTCAGGACCATTTACATTGCATCAGGAAAGCTGTCAGATGGGCATTCATATGATAAAATTCCCCCTGGGCTTTATTTAATCACTGAATGTATTACATAATCTTAGGAAGAAAGATGCCTGCCGTTTGAATACAAGTATTATTCTGCAGTGATAGTGGCCGCCTCTAGACATCATGGTAGGATCCATACATCCCAAATTTATGGTCCTCACCATGTGGATGTAGAACCCCTTGGGGCATGGTGCTGGTGCCACTGTGCCTCCCCCTGCAGCAGGTGAGCAGCCCAGGCTGTGGCTGGGGTGCTGGAGCACCCTGACACGGAGGGATGCTCTTTTTTAACTCCTGCAACTCTACCACAGCTTACACAACAACTTTTCAAGCAAATATTCCTGCTGAAGCATATGGGAAAAAATATGTGGTGTGTTAGTGTACAGTGCTAAATCACACAAGGTGTTCGGTGTCATTGGGTCTATTTTGTTCCCACAGTTTCTGGCCTGTAACCTTAACTGTTACCTCATTTTATACTCTCAAGGACCTCCACATCTACTTCTTTTCATCAGGACAGTGCTGTGTTGCTGTTATTTCTTTTATTTTCTTTCTGCAGGTGCAAGAATTGTTTGTTCTGTTAGGCACAACAGTTGTTCTGTGCTGCCTGACTGAAGTCCAAAAATGGTAATTTTTTTCTACTGCTCTGGTTTATTCTTGCCTGAATATGACTTTTCTTTCATACTCTCCTTGGCTTTTGATGTCATCTTTGTCCTCTTTGTAATCTCCTTTCTTTAAACATCCCCATCCCTCAAATATTTTCCATCTATTTCTTTGCCACTCAGTCCATCTGTTTGCTTGTCATATTGATTGTGATGGTTATTTTGGCCTAAACAAGCAGAAAATGAAAACTGGTCTTTGTCAAAAGATTTGACTGCTAAGGCTCCTTGACTCTGCTAACCTCCTGCTTATTTAAGGTTTAGCAAGGATTAACTTCATATTATGAAATATAGGAAATTAAAACACAGCCAAGACACCATGAATAGTAAAAGCTATTTTTTGTTTGTGGAAAAAGCTTCATATTTTCCAAAACATAATTTAGTCCAGCATTTAATACTTTGACTTAAGCAGTAAAATCTGAAATCCATTTTTAAAATTGTTCCTTCAGGAAAGATTCTATTAAGAATAGGGCAGTATTTTTCATTCTCTATGTTAATGCTATTTGTTTAATGCCTAAAATAAACCTTCCCCATATTGCAAATGTATTATACCTTTCCGTACTGTTCCTTCTGTTCTGGAGATGGCGTGTCAGATCGTTATAATTAAAGTAGTCTTGTTTATCTGCAAAATAAAATGTGAAGGACAGTATACCATTTGTGTGAGGTACTGCCTGAGCTAACAAGGAAAAGGTTTGTTTTTCATAACAGGTTATTACAGAATCACAGGATCAGAGACTATGCCAATATGGAAGGGAGCCATAACAATCATTGACGTCCAACTCCTGGCCCTGCACAGGACTATCCCCAAGAGTCACACCATGTGCCTGAGAGCATCATCCAAACACTTCTTGAGCTCTGTCAGGCTTGGTGCTGTGACCACTTCCCTGGGGAGCCTGTTCAGTGCCCAATCACCCTCTGGGTGAAGAACCTTTTTCTAATATCCAACCTAAACCTCCCCTGACACAACTTCAGGCCACTCCCTTGGGTCCTGTCACTGGTCACCACAAAGAAGAGATCAGTGTCTGCCCCTCCTCTTACCTTCATGAGGAAGTTGTAGACTGTGATAAGGTCTCCCCTCAGTCTCCTCTCCTCCAGGCTGATTTTTTTTTTCATGGGATATACGTAATTCATAATTTATTAACAAAGAAGGCTCAAGGAGAATGTGCTGCTCTGCTACTTTGAGACTGACTTTCAATCTATCATTTAATGAACATCAGTATTGTACCATAGTGCCTGCTTGTAGGATGTGTCGGTTTAAACTGGGAGTTAAGCTTCAGAGAAAAGTGTATTCATTCCTCTGTAGTATTGTTTTACAGTTTCACATCCTGGTTTGTCACAGAGTCCCTGTATGGCCCAGAGCAGTAATTTAACTCTGTTTTTCAGCTCCTCCACTGTGCCCAAAGAAGGATAACAGTATTTCTCTAACTGTTGGGAATACTGAAAGAACAGAAACTGTTGGATGCGTACTTTCCAGTCAATAAGGCACCTTTTCTATAAAAAGTGCAATTTAAATGCTGGAAAACTGTGATGTAGAAGATTCCCCTTTACAAGGAGGTATACAATATCCTTAACTTGAGGATTGCAGATGAGTTCTGTGTGTACTGTTTAGCACATGTGGGATCAGGGTCTGGAGGAGAGAGAATAGATGGCTAAAAAAGATACACACTGGGGATTCAGAGAAAGTTATGTCACATTTTTCTAATTATATTTATTCTCTTTTTTAGAAGTCACAGGAGATTATGTGGAATAATAAATAACATTCCCCCCTCAGGGAATGGAAGTCACAGATTTTCAGCTCTTAAAAATAGAGATGTCCTGACTTGCCTCAGATTACTGTCAGAAAAAGAAAAAATAAAAAAAGAAAAAGGGAAATAGAAGCCTTTGGAGATAGGTGTCAGCTCACTGAAATCCAACTGAAAGTTTGCAGAGAACTAGGTGAATATGGTCTGTATCCTTCACAGCTCAGTGAGAATCATCACTTGCCAGCAATGGTTTATTTCACATTGTAGTAATGTGAGATCTGGGTGTTCAGATGTGTGGACAATGTAAAAATTTCACATATCACCTGATACAGAAACAAATGGAAAAAGAAAGAAACCGAGCGCAAGCATAGCTACAAAAAGTCTGTGTTCCAATCGATGGAACAATGTTTTAAGATATGTTTAATTATTTAATATATGTTTATGACTTAAATTAGTACAATGTGTTTGACTTACATTAGGACATAATAGTTGTCTGCTTAAGACAGACCTTTTCATCTTCTCTGTCATTTCCCTCTCCTCTGGCATTGCCTGTACAGCACTGGAAATACACTCTAAAGAGCAAGGAGCATCCACCCTGCCCTTGTACACTACAAGCAGTGTGGGCAGGAGGAAACGGAGTAGGCAAAACTCTGCACTGAGAACTACCAGGAAGCAAATGATGCCTAAGGATTAGCCTCAGGATGGAGGCTTGCAAGTTGCTGGTCCCTCTGGGTCTGTCAGGGACTGCAGGTGACTGCAGGAAGAGTGAGGTGGACTCTTCAGGCAGCTGGACTGCAGTGTGTCCTGCAGCAGTATCCTTCAGTGTCAGGCTGTCATGTGGAAATTAGTTGGGAGCCCACAGGATGCAGGACCCCTTGCCTCTGAATAAATACACCAAGCAGGCTGCTCCCGACTCATCATACAGGAGATGACAGATCTTAGTCTGACACTCTGGGTCTAAGAGAGCAGCAACCTCACATTTTGTTCCCTGGAAAACCAGAAGACCTGAGCCAGGCTCTAGGGACTCCCAGTTTACAGGCTGCTAAAACTGCAAATAATTCAGGAAGTCATAGAGACACCCTGGCAGATCATATGGCTTTTCCAAAACATTTTGCTGTTCTTGGCAGCTTTTATTTACATCAAAACCAATAAGAGTCTGTCTAAAACTTCACCTTTGTACAGCAAACAAAGGATATTGCAAGTTTTTTCTTAAGACCCCCAACAATAGCTTTAACCTGAAAATTCAATATTGAGACAATGAGATTGTGCCAACAGAAGATGCAGGAATTGAAGGTTTCTTCTGCATATGGAAAGACGCTGAATTCTGGACTCCCACTATAGATTGCACTATTCTGGTTGGTAAGGTAAAGACTGGCTTGATTATCCACACATCTCTAATTGTACTGTCGAAGTTATGAAACATTGCAGAACTTGGGGATGTGGATTATAGGCTTTGCGATGCTTATGCAGCATCTCCTGATATCTAAAAAACATTCCTATTAAAGAATAGATCATGCTAGGTTCCCTGTGTAGATTGATGTTACGCTTATCTATAAAAGAATGGTGTTGCAGATACTTCCTTGGAAAATAAAGCTATATATGAAGATAACAGATTCAGCATGTGTGGTCAGCTCAGTTATAAAAAAACCCTCCAGCGTTATTTATTCTACAGTTATCCAATAATAAAGTCTTTTTATGCAGATAATATTTTATTGTGCCTGATTTATGTGAAAAATGCTGTGAAGTAGTTTAAATTATAAGGCAGAGCTCTTCATTTTTACACTTATTTCAAGAGAAATCGATATGAAGTTGCTTTGGGTAGCAATATTTATTGCAAACTATTAGATACAAAGTGTCTCAAAAGCCTTATGGACTGAAGTTGGACTGCGAGAGAATAACTTTGCTTTAATTTGGTCTTTATTGCTCATAAATGAAAAAACAAGTTATGAAGAAAAAACCTCCAACTTCAAGAATAGTTTGCCTGTGCTGTTAGTGATAAAAAGAATACTGGAAGTTTGTACCATGCGTGAGAATTTCTTTCATTTTTTTCCTTATTGTTGTCTTTTATGTTATAACTCCTCCTGCCAAACAGACAAAATATTCAGGTTTAGAAAAATGTGCTGATTGTTCTGTAATTGTCAGCCTTGCATTGTGTTGTGTAATGCATTGGGAAGTACCTGATTAATGCCACTGTCCTGATAACTGTTTAAACTTCAGGGAGATTATTAGAATAGGAATTTTAGATCCTAACACCTCCCTGTCTGATACATATGGAAAACACAATCATCCAGTGACATGTTGTCACTCACTAAGCTTTTAAGCTTTTAAAAAGCATATTATTCTGCAGAAAGAGCTGTTTCATACCTCATCCTTCTCCTCTATGATACTTACCAAAGGAAAGGGAAATTCTCTCTAAGATTTATGCTACCCTCTGATTATCTTTCAACAAAATTCAGTCACAAGAGGCCAACACTAGCAGCTAGGCATTCTGCCTTTTCTTAATGAGAATTAGGAGTCTTTTGCTAGAGCTTTGGCAGCTGCATCAATGTGTACTAAAGGAGTGCTGCAGACATTTAGTTTTGCCCATCCATTTCTAAGCACTCCGAACCAGTTTAGAGAATTGCCATTTTTGCCACATTTGAAACCTATGCTTGGTTTCAGGTGTCTCCTATGTTTTTCCCTTTGCTCTCCAGACCCATTTTGGGGAATGTAGTTTCACTTTAAAAGTGTGGCTTGGCCTAAGCCAAGGCTTACCTATGATTGTTTTATGAAAATATAAACCCTTTCTTTGCATTGAATGCGTCAACTCTCTAAGAGAAGATATGGCTTAAAATAATTGATTTTCAGGGTACTGAGCCTTCAGCTTTCCTGAGGTGATCATGTGTAGTCTCACTAGACTGACAAAGTCAAAGGAATACATAGTCAGGAAAACAGGTAGAGTAAGGAAACTTTTTATGGGACATAGGGTATGTTTACAGACTGGGGCTTTGAGCATGCTTTCCGTCTTCTGGCTGTGGACCCCAGACAAAATCTCATTCCATATTGTCTGGCCTTGCTTTACTAGTGAAGAAGGTACAGAATCAGTGGATCAAATTGACACTGGCAACCTCACATGATGCCTAATTTAAAATTTATTGGTTTTTATAAAAGACTGTAATACAAAAAATTGTAAAATTCATCAGAGCGTACCTCTACAAGTCAATTTAGAGGAGGCAAGAATGTTATCAAGAAGTTGAGAGAAGAAATCAAGATCTGGGAAAGAGTACAGGCTGTGAATGAAAAAAATAACTCTTCATCTTCTGATTGAAGCTGTGACAGTGAGTAGTAAATAATTTTAAATCCAGAGAACTAAGAAGAGGGTAATATTCCCTAGCGGTAAGGACACTCACCTGGGCTGTGATGACAGCTTTGCTATGAAACTTCAAAACTGATTAAGTGTTTTTAATCACATGAAGTAACAGATTGCCTGTGGAGCAGAGAGGGACATACCTTATGGCTATGAAGTCACTTTCTGTCGCCATTACTCGCTACCTGACCCGGTGAGTCTGGGAGAGCTTGTACAGAAAGGGCAGAAAGTGCAGTGCATTTCTCCATGGCCCACCCTCTCCAGCTGCTTAGGGATGCTTTGTTTTAACTGCATATCCCATCTAGAAAAACGTCAAGGAGGAAAAGCTTTAAAGAAATATCTTCTTTGATCCCAGCATTCGAAACAATACTGTACTTGTGCAGAAATAACCTCATTGTTGCACTGCCAGTAGTACTCTGAAAGTAGGATCAAATTCCTTAGATGTCGTAAGGAGGATGTATTCTCTGGGTACAGAAGATTTTATAAATCACTGTAGGTAGAAATGTAGTTCTAGGTCTGAGATTTATTTTATTTAAGTTAAATGAGGAAGATATTTAGAGCTGAGTTTGGCTCCATTTCTACCTAGGGCAGAGTAAAATAAGATGGGTCTAGCCTAACTTGTATGGCCGTGTGAAGATTATGTTAGTCGTGCCTAATAATGTTTTTTTTTTTTCTTTTTCATAGATAAAAGAAAAAGAAAGACACAGGGTAAAGTTAAAACAGCATAAAGTCTCAGGACATCTGCCTTTAGGGAGTGGAATACTACTTTCTCCTGGAATCTTTAAAGCTTTTTTAGATAGTGAGGCATGTGTGAAATTTAAATACTTTAAACAGTACCCAAATGCAGATTTTGATAATCAGTTTTGCAACTAAATGCCTAATTTTCACTTAAAACACTTTTTTTTAAGAGTAAACCTCTTTGTTTACTTGTTTTTTGGGGGGGGATTTTCTTGCACTGACCTTCAGTTCTTTTTCTCACCCATGCTCTGCAAATAAGCGAAGAAATATCTTACTGGAAGTTGTTAAAAGAAGTGTAATCTTTAGAGGGGTCAAGCCATTTGTTTTTAAGGTCATATTGAACATTTTTTTATGCCATGTTTTACTTGTTTTACTATGGTGAGGTATTTCAGTTAGAATAGAGTTTTGCCAAGAGTAAATTAAGATCTTTTCAATTTACTTTTTTTTTTAACATCAATTATGACTGTGTTGAAAGGACTTGAAGAATACTGCTGAACTTCTGGAAAAAAGTCATGACATTTAATATACAACTGTCAGTCTCTACTATAGTGAATGTGTTTAAGTGTTAAAACATTTGCATTGTTATGTGTATATGATACATTTCCCATCTTCTTGTATCTTCAGAAATATTTCGTAGTTGAACAAACATATAAACTGCACTGAATTATGCATGAAAAAATATTTTAGGGCTCCATCTGCTAAGCATTTTTTCCAGTTTGTTTCTTAAGTTAAAAAATGTTTATGCTGCATTATATTAGGTATAAAACAAGTTACAGCACCTTAATGGATTTTATTTCCTAATATTCTGTATTATCACATGACTAAGCACATACCTAGTAAAAACCCAAGCTGAAAGATCCTAGTTCAGCAGGGCATTTAAACAGAGGCTTACAATTTAGCTGTCTTCAACATTCTGCTGTGTTCAGGAACTTTGCTGAATGAGATCCTTCACCAAGAGAAGATACACAGATTAAGTCATGTATAATGTTTTACTCTTATTATCAATATGTTTAATTGACTCTAAACAAAAAATATTTTGCATATTCTAAAGGCCTGTTGATTCCAGCCTTTCCATTCCATAATTTTAGGCTATGTCCATCAGATATTTGTAAGCTTGTCTCCAGCCTTGCTTTTTGTTGAAAATGCAATGCAAGTTAACATTTTCTTCTGAGCTCAACAGCCAATTACTTTTGTTACTAGGATACTGTTTACCATAAAGATCATAATGTAGAATGTACTGGCTAAAAAGATAATGAAAAAATAACAGAACAGTGAAAAGATTTCTGGGGGGATAAATCCAAAGGCATTGGTCAACTACTATCCGGCTCTAAAATGTACATGGGTAACAAGAAGAAACACTGAATCTGTTAGGTTCCACTATTAAAACAGAGGAAAAGAAAATATTTAAATGAGAGGTAAAAGAAGCATTTTTCACATGGAATTAGAAATGAGCTAAGCTCAGCATTAACTGCCATCATATTGCTTATGGCTCCACAGAAATAAAATGCTGTTGGCAGGACAGCAAATAAATCTTGGAAAACTAGATTCCAGCAAGTATATGAATTTGTCAAGTAACCACAGAAAGATATTTAAAAAAGAGTACACCAGCTCCATTTTTACTTGGAGGGGAAAATATTTTTGAGAAGTGGTGTCAGTCTGGTGAAGTTTCCAGTGACTGGAAAAGGGGGAGCATAACCCCGTGTCTAAAAAGGATAGAAGGAAAAACAACAGGGTACTAGGGGCCAGTCAGTCTCACCTCTGTGCCTGGCAAGATCGTGGAGCAGATCCTGCTGTAACCTGTGCTAAGGCACATGGGAAACAACAGCTGACATGTGTTCACTAGGGCAAACCATGTATGACAATTTCGGTGGCCTTCTAGGATGGGGTTACGTCATTGGTGGTTGAGGGAGTACTGACTGATGTCATCTGCCTGGACTTGTGCAAAACATTTGACACTGTCCCACACAACATCCGTGTCTCCAAACTGGAGAGATGTGGATTTAATAGATGGATCACCCATTGGACGAGGAATTGGTTGAATGGTTCACTCAGAGAGTTGTGGTCAATGGCTCAGTCATGAGTGGCATTCCTCAGGGGTTGGTGTTGAGACAAGTTCTGTTTGACATCTCTGTCAGCAACACAGACAGTGGGATGTAGTGCACCCTCAGCAAATTTGCCAATAACAGAAGCTAACTGGTGGGGTCAACGTGCTGGACGGAAGGGATGGTTTCCAGAGTGTCCTGGGCAGAACTGAGAGGTAAAAACCTTATGAAGTTCAACAAGGCCAAGTGCAGGGTCCTGCACATGGGTTGGGGCAATCCAAAACACAACTGCAGGCTCAGTGGAAAATGGATTGAAAGCAGCCCTGAGGAGATAGACTTGGGAGTGCTGGTAGACAAGGAGCTCAACATGACCCATCAATGTGCATTTGCAGCCCAGAAAGCCAACCATGTCCTGGGCTGTACCAAAAGCAGCATGGCCAGCAGGTTGAGACAGGGATTCTCCCCCACTACTCTTCTCTAGTCAGATCCCACCTGGAGTACTGAGTCCAGCTCTGGGGCCCCCAGCACAAGAAGGACTGTTGGAGTGGGTCCAGAGGAGGGCCACGGTGATGATCGCAGGGCAAGGACACCTCTCCTATGAAGACAGAAAGAGAGATTCGGGGCTGTTAAGCCTGGAGAAGGCTCCATGCAGACCTTTTAGGGGGCTATAAGAGAACTGAAGACGGACTTTTTAACGGGGCATAGGACGTAGTGATAGGACAAGGGGTAATGGTTTTAAATTGAAAGACAGCAGGTTTAGATTAGATGAGAAAATTCTTTATTGTGAGTATGGTGAGACACTGGAACAGCTTGTCCAGAGAAGTTGGTGGTGCCCCAGCCCTGGAAGTGTTCAAGGCCAGGTTGGGTGGGGCTTTGAGCAACCTAGTCTAGTGGAAGGTGTCCTTACCCACGGCAGGAGGATTGAAACTAGATGGGCTTTAAGGTCTCTTCCAACCCAAACCATTCTGTGATTCTCTGAAAAGATCTGTTTGATTTAGACAACGATGAAGCCCTATAACTGGGTGTATGGTGGAGGAAGTCCCTCTAAATATCTACTTTTCATACATAATTTTATGTAAAAATGTAATTGACTTTGAAAGTTTCCAGGGGTAGGTCATATTTGTGTTAATTGTAAATAATGAAATTAAACACATAGGTTCCCTCTCCAGACGTGCTGAATGAGAAATTCTCAATGCTAATTTTAGAGGAAGAAGCAATCCAGAAGTAGTGGTTGTTGGAGATCTGGGACAAGGGATGTCCTCCAGCATTGCCAACAGCATTTATGGTAAGTCGATTCTTATTCCCTGAGTAAAAATGAAATAAATATCTAAATGTGATTTCACCAGACTGTTTTGGTCATTGTTAAAACACACCAAATTCTTAGACAGACAAAATAAATGTTGGGGAAGATAGGACACATTAATTTAGCAAACATGTAGTGTTGAAGAAATTATTCTTTACTTCACCTATATTCAAAATATTTTATGTTTGGACAAGTATCCTAATTTTGTTTGCTGCTATTTCTTTTGAATGAAAGACATTAAAAGGGACCAACTCAGATTTGTTGGAATAAATGCTATGATCCCAGGCAGAAAATGTAATATATATACATGTTTCTAATTCTGTTTAAACCACATTTGTGCTTAGGGACATGTGAGTTTGTTTTGGTATGAATCACTAAGACAATAATTCTGCATTCTCATCTCTCTCCCTCACTGTAACTCTGCCCTTTACCTATTTCCATTACAATGTAACATCATGATCCTAAGTACTGTCAAATAACATGTCAAATATAATGACAAATAAAATACTAATACTGCTAATTGCTAGTACTACTAAATAAAGCTCTAAAGCCTCTTAAAATGTAGCTTCCAAAGGAATAGTGAATGACATCACTTAGCAGCATAAATTAATCCTTGTTCAGTGTCGTGCTTAAAAGGTTAAATGGTAAACCAGCAATTGTGTAAGCTGATTTAAAAAGGCTCATTCTGTCTACATTAGCTGCACAAAAATCTGAAGTACACCCATATCTAAAACAGAAGTCATTTGATAATAACAACGTATCTGACACAGACCTATAACACATACTCTTTTCTTCTTTTCTTT
>VXAY01002204.1:132284-145471 GCA_013399855.1 Oxyruncus cristatus
TTCTCCTCTCCTCTCCTCTCCTCTCCTCTCCTCTCCTCTCCTCACAAAGTAAAGAATAATATCTCAGCCCTAAAAAGTAAAATGAAAATTTTGATCAGTCATTTTTTATAAATAGACTGGGACTACATGGTTTCCCTGGCTACATGGGCTTCTTATCATTCAAGAGTATATGAGGAACATATAAATGGCTTGTGATGACTGTGTTCAATGATAGCTGCTAAACACTAAACATTGTGGAGGAAAGGCTCTAAAGCGTTCCATACAATAAGAATGATCTAATTTATTTAAATGAATTTGTCATTAGGAGCTGTTTGAAAGCAAGTACTGAAGCCATTGTGTGCTGCTGCCCATTTGACTACATTGTCTGTTCTCAACTTTTTCTCCACGTCCTTGTATCAGCAATATTAAATAACAGTGACAGTTAAAAGGGCTTGATTTAACTTGCGTAGATATATCAGGAAATCCATGCCAGACCTGAGTTCATTTAAAATGTTGCTTGACAACCTGATCCTTTGAACTCAATCTGCACTTGATCTTGCACCTCTATGTTGCCATGGCTCCCAGATTAAATAATGTAACTATTTTACCCTAAAGGCACACCAACAACTAACCTACTGCAAAGAGGTCTCCTTGGTTGTGCTTTCAGTTCTAGAATACTGATGCACAAACTCTCTTCATGCACAAGCATGCACATCATTAAGTTTCCTTTATAAACTTTCAGAATATACTTTGGAAAAAAAAATAGAAAAGGATATAACTTGAATTTCTAAAACTCCATTAAAATTATTGTTGTGATCTCCACCCTGTTAACCTTTATGATCACATTTTCCACAGTTGCTGTTAAATTGCTTCCTGCAAAGTGCCAGAACAGGTGACATTGACAGTCGGTTCTTCACTTTACCCACATTATCAATGGGTAAAAATTGTTCTAAGAAGTCGTCATCAATAATTATGATCCCCTAAGAAAATACTGCATTTATCTTTCTGTAAGGTATAGGAATGGTAAAGGGCATACCATTGTCACATCAAGTAAAGTACCCTTTGGAATATCATAAAAAAATATAGCATAAAATAACATTACATTATGTGTTAGGAATCTGGGAACATAAATAAATACTTAATGTAAGCAGTTTTTCTTCACAAAAAAAGTGTTAATTTAAAGAGTAGCAGAAATATATTTTTCTATGAAAGCTTGTCACTGCAGGAGGTGATTGAAAGCTTTGCAATGCCATGTGGTACTTGTAAGTCATGATTGCTAGCTATAGAATATACATTTTAAATTATTTTTCAAATGTTTACCCCACTAGTTTAGATTCAAACTGTGAGATATGTAGTCATGGTGGCAAACATTTCCCTGCAATCACAATGTTTTCAAAGAACTATCTGTAGTGAAGCAGAATATCCATCTGAAGGGGGGCATTTTGGTTTTATTATGAAACATTTGG
Organism: Oxyruncus cristatus; assembly: GCA_013399855.1. Taxonomy (NCBI): domain Eukaryota; kingdom Metazoa; phylum Chordata; class Aves; order Passeriformes; family Cotingidae; genus Oxyruncus; species Oxyruncus cristatus. The sequence goes on from VXAY01002204.1 coordinate 133,730, forward strand.
TTGTGTAATTAGAGGAAAATAAGATTAAATAAATTTCATTGGCTTTTATTTTAAATCTTAAATATTTTGATAAAATTATTTTTCTTTCTTGATCTATTCCTTTTTCTTTTTTTTCTTTTGTGTTCTTCTTTTTGTTGAGTTTTTTTATGATTATGAAAATTTGGACATTTTTTCCCTTCTATTTTTTTAATAAAAATATTAATGTATTTTAATTAAAAATTTAAATTTTGACAAAAAAACCCACACTCTCTTCCATTAGAGGAAAATATAATAATAATTTTGCTGGTAGGTAAATGTCATTTGCCTGTTTTCTGTGAGGCACTGCTCTTGTGTATGCCCTGAAAGCATTATCGCAAGTTAAAAGAAAGGATGTATGTCTGATGCCTACAATCAGGCATATGACTCCATATATCAACTCATAAGTAGAAGGAGGTAATTTTTCAAATACTAAGTACTCCCAGCTATCTGTGGCTTAACTCTGAGAGTTAGATGCCATATGTTTCGCTATCAGATGTAACATTCTGCTGTAGTGCAACATTGCTTAAAGAGACATTTTTCAGCCAGTTTAGATTTTTCTTCCTCAAGGAATACAAATTTTTTTCTCAACTGTGTTATATTTATTACTGTTCTGTGGGTATTCCCTGCCCCCTGCCCCTGTGAAGCCTGCTCTTTTTTAAAAGGCTTTGGAGCATACATTATTTCAGTGTTCAGGACACTTTATTGTTTCGGTCAATGTTGCAGTAGGGTGCTCTGTTACTGCCAGAGCACAGATAGGTCCCGTTCAGCTCAATGTTAGATAACACAGATTACAGAACAAGATTGCAGAAGCAGAGAAAAACCATATGGCTGAGAAATTAGTCTCTATCATATCTAGTACTTTTACCACATTTGTATCTTTGAATTTATACGGCGTGCAAAGGCTCTCACATAAAAGGTGCAAGATAACAAACAACTGTATTCTTCTTGCTGAAGAAGTTCATCAGATATCGTACTCATTCTTAATGACGAGAAAGAAGGGACTGAGGTGGAAGTTTTTTCTTGGGTTTCTGGTGTTTTTTTCCCTGAGTTTCTGGTGTTTTTTTCCCTGTCTTGGAAAGCAAGATAGTAATACTGAAATAATATTGAGTAATACTGAAACAATTAAGATTAATTTTGTAATTAAACTATAAATATTCTGCATTGCTATGATACATGTGATCTTGTAAAGAACACCTGAAATTCCACTGTTTATCAGTCTGTGTCAGTTCCTTGCATCCACAGTTTTTTGGCTGTTAATACTGTTGAAAACAGTTTATTATGTGTCATCTGCTGCCCACATCAATACTAATGTACTTAACATTAATCTTCTGTGTTGTGTTGCAAGAGCTCTGACTCTCCTGCCTCCTCACAAGCTTGTTTGCTTGTTTGCCATCAATCAAGCCATCATGACATGCCACTTATCTTTTTCCATCAGTTCAGACATGATGCACGGAATTCCCTTCTTATAAATGCAGCAGTAGGAACTCTGGAACTGCCAACCTCAGCACTAGGGTTTCCCCAAAAGGAAAGACCATTTCTCAACCCATTGATGAAACCTAAACAAAACAAATAAACAAAATAAAGTTGTATGTTTAGGGTTGGGGTTTTTTGTTTGTTTGAGTTGGTTTGGTTTTTAAATAGAAAAACCTGCCAGCCCTAAACCTGTTCTAGCTGGAACAGCTGGAATTGCCAGCTCTGTCTCTTTGGTAATCAGTAACTTGAGGCAAGGCTGTTTTTTCAGCCTGAAAGTCAGTTGTCAATCTTGTGATTTCTAGTCCTACCAAACATCACTCAGTACCCCTGTTTTTCCTCCTTTCCTTTTTTTATTCCCCAGGAGTAGGCCAGTTTTTGAGCATGTTCCTCAACAGAGCTGTATTGGGGGGGGGAGCGCTTTGCTCTCTCTCTGCCACCTCTATACTGAAGCAGGCAGCTCCAGGGATGTCTTGGCCACTCCTCTTCCCAAACTTTCAGCTTTTGCTGTGTCATCCATCCCTCATGTGTTTCAAGTGAGACTCCACGTGACAGAGCAGAGGCGTGGAAGGGAGAGAAGACAAGGAGAAGGCGGCTTTGAAGGTAATGTGATTTTTTTGTTTTGCCCTACAAACTGTTTGTAAAAGGTATCAGTTGATACCTCTGACCCTCTCCCATGTCCATGCCTATCTGCCACCTCCTCTGTGGAGGAGGAATACTTTTCAAAAGACCTTTCATTGGCTATGTATCGCCTACAGACTGGAGAGAAACCAAAATATTTCTCACTGGCAGGGTTTTAAAATACTGGAGGTTGGCGTTTTCCCATCACAAGGACCAGGTAGGCAGAAGATAGCCAAATTGCATTATTTCTTGTAGTCACACCCTGAGAACTGGGGACTTTGAAGTGCTGTGTTATACTAAGCAGACCTGGTACATATTCCAGGGGATATTTGTATTGCTTTATAAAGCTTTGATACTATGTTTGAAGGAATATCTAACAAGTTAATACTAAAGTATGAAAGAAACCTTAAATGAGGACAGAGAAAGTAGGAATTGTCTTAAGTATAACCAGAAAGGAATAAAGAAAGAGTACTTGCGAAGGAAGATAGAAAAATGCTTTCTGAAACATAAGAGTTTAAAATGTCAGCTGTAGTTTCAATCCAAAAGAAGAGAAATAATTCAGTAAGGCAGGCAACCCAGGCTCTGGTGGGTCAGGAGCCCTATACAGCAGCTCAGGCTTGTATTTAGCTCCTGTTTCCTCAAAAATACAGGGTGGAATGGAATCTGTGTGAACAAAAACTTCAATTATTAATTGTTTCTTATTTCAGTAGGATGCACTCAGCCTATTACACTGGGATGACTGTCATGATTGGACTGGTGCTAAGCTTAACATGGGGGGAAACTGGATTTTCTGATTATAGATGCCAGACAGAGAAGAATAATTTTCCAGTTATCTGAGGGGAGGCCATTACCCAGCGAATTCAAATTTTATTGTAGGTTTGATCTCAGTGGAAAGAATGTACTTGTATGAAAAATTGAGGAAGCACCAAGCAAAGAGGATTTAACATTTACAGAATATTAAGAAATCTTGTTTCAAATAAATGGAGGCATGGAGTTTTATCTTTCAGTGGCATGGTTTGTCACTGGAAGTGCTCAAACTAAACAATTGAGTGCACAACAACTACTAGGATGTGTGTTTTCACAAGGTGCTAGTTTGCATATAAAATCAGAGTAAAATGAGAAGAGTTTTAAAAAACAGACTCTTAAATGGTAGCCTAGAAATGGATGGCAGACTGCAGATGGGAGAGCATGCTGAAATGGAATGCTTGGATATTGCTAGTGTTTCCAGTACTTTTGTCCTATTTAAACACCTGTATCATCTGTTTGCTGAACAGTAGGAGCTGCCTGTGATGATACAGCTCAGATTTCCAGTGGATACAAAAAATCATGAAATGTAAGATGAGTCTAACTGAGCTAGAGCTTGATTATATTCAGAGAATAATTAACTGTATTTACCCACATACATACTTCTGAAATGACACTGTTGATCAACAAGCAAACAAACTCTGTCAGGGATCACAGCCTACCAGATCCTGCTGCCTCTGGAGCTGAAACTAACCAGAACTCACTGCAGAGACATAATTTTTCTTCATTGCCATGTTTCCTTCTCAATGCAAAATCAGTTGATTTTTTTACAAGAAACCCCTTTAAGAGTCCCCAAACAAGAATATGGATTTTTCTAATAGTAAAGACTTGTTGAATGATTTAAAAAAAAAAAAAAAACAAAAACAACAACAAAAAAAAACCAGAATCAATACCATTTGATGTTGTCTGCTATAGTTCTAGCCGGGAAGGAGATGGGCTGGGCTGACATCAGATGTTAGTGTCTACTATAAAGAATGGTTGCATTAATACCATGGTGGTTTCATGTCTGCCTATCACTATGTTATTAAAAAAGTGACAAAATCTGTGTTTAGTGTTGCTCAAAATAAAACTTAACATATTTTGATTTCCCTTCAGAAGACATTCTATCCTGTATGCAAAATATGGGTTTTCTCAGAGTGTGTATGTGTATGTGGGGCAGGGTTGTTTGTATGTTGTTGCTGCTGGTTTGTTGTATGTTTTTTTTTTTTTCAGTCCAGGGAGCACCCATCTGCAATGAATGAGATTTTTGGCTGTGTGCTTGGATTGCAAATAAAAAAACGCAGATTTTGGGATGTCTGACAGCTTTTCCATGCCATTCAAAACTCTGTTTCCCTCCTTACCTCACATGGCAAATTAATACTGAATCCTATAATAGATCTACGTAGCTCAAATAACCTTGATATGATAAAATTCCTTTAACTATGTCAGATATATTTGGGTTTCCCAGACTAGGTGAGAGGCTGCAGTATGCTAACTCACAATAAACACTCAAATGCTTCTGATGAATTAATACCGACTGTGAATTAGTGGAAATTAGGTAAAGGCACTGATTAAATCTTTGTTATGAATTCTTCAATAGATAATAATATTGAGAATAGTAATAATAATATAACAATAGAAATAAAAATCTGCATGGATTTGCTCATCTAATCGTGGTAATACAATAGCCCATACCATATAATCTGTACAAGACACAGGAAGTGTCCGAGAATCCTGTGGCCTTTTGGAGAAAGAGTAAAGCAGTCAAGAAAGAGTTTCTTGTTCTACATTTTAGCTCTCACTTTTTACTAGACTTTGTTGTTTTCTGTTCTAATCTGTTTGCTGGTATGGCAGATCTAGTTTAGTCTTTACAACAAAGAAAGTTATAGTGGAGTTGCTTTGTTTGAAGGAAAATATAAATGTAGAACTGTATTGACTGTAACACTTTTGAGTTATTATTTTCATAATATTCGTGTACATTTTCGAGGAGTTGTAAGAAGAGAAAATTCTATTTAAGAATCAGTTTTAATTTTGGTAATTTTACAGAGCACAAAGTCAGTCATACAGCTAAAGAAATGAGAGCTGTATCAAGGCAACTATTTAGTGGTGGACGTCTCCTATTTGACATGTTTTCCTGTTGAAGAGACACCAAGCACCTTGGAGAGTTTTAGGCACTTAGAAGTCAGTTAATTTCAATTGAATCATAATTTCCTCAATGTCAGTCCATGTAACTTTAGCATCTAAATATCTTTGGGGGTTGTGAGTCAAAGAGACTCAATATATTTGATATCTACATTCAGCCACACAGATTAACACCTATAAAATATTTCTGGAATAAACTTATTGAACTGCAAAGAAGTTATAATTTTACTTTATGACATTACTGTAGAAGTTGCTTTTCTTAATTAAACAGGGAACTTCATTAAGTCATAGATTTTGATTTTTATTTTTTACTTATATGATTTAATGGTGCTATCACAGAATCACAGAACAGCTGAGGTGGGAAGGGACCTCCAGAGTTCATCTGGTCCAATCCCCTGATCGAGCAGGGCCACCTAGAACCAGTTGCTCAGGACAGGGTCCAGATAGCATTTGAATATCTCCAACAAGGATGGAGAAAAAAACAACCATCCTGACAACCTGTGCCAGTGCTCAGTCACACTCACAGGAAAAAAAAGTGTTTCCTAATACTTGGAGGGAACCTCCCCTGTTTTTTTTTGTGCCTGTTGCCTTTGGTCCTGTCACTGGACATCACTTAAAGGAGCTTGGCTTCTATCTACCTTGCACATATATTTTTACACACAGAAATGTACATTTAAAAAACACACATATAATTATTAATCTCAGATTTATACCTCTTGCTACCTATCTTGTTTTAGCATATCACTGTAATCGATACCATGGTCTTACCTAGATATTTTAGAGTTTTTGTAATGTGAAGTATAAATGAAAACCAGTTATGATCTTATATTTTTCCTGTTTCCCATTTTCTCTAAGTAATTATCCCAGTACAATATTAATTCTGGTTCTGCAGATGTGCCTGGGAATTTGAGCTGTTTTCTCCCAAATGAAAAAGATACATACTTCTATTCTAGAGTGAAGTGGGCCTAAATAGGTTCCAGCTGAAGTGAAGTATCACCTCTAAGCTAGGACATCTGTTTGGTTCTTGGATAAGAAAGAGCAATTAAAGCTGGGTTGTTAAATGCAGCTTCTGTATTCCTGTGTAGACAGCAGAATGAGAGTCAGGTGCCTCTAAAGTACTGCACATAAATTCTTTCCTTTTCTTGAGACACTGAAACTGTTAAACCTTCGCTGCTACTAGATCCAGTCTCTCTGTATTTTTTGCTTCATGTAAGTATACCACTTTGATACCTGCCAGGAAATAACTATAGATATTTTTTTTCTTAATTTTTCCATGTCCTAATGTCTATAGGTGTTTGTACCTCTTTTTATCATAGCAGCTCCTGCGTGCACTCTTATGGAACAAACTGTTTCTTGAAACATGCACAGCAGAATTGCCGTATGGTGTCCATTTATACTTAACGGGTTTTTCATAAGCATCACTCATTCCAGGGATTAACTTGTATATCGTACTTTATGGCTTTAAGATGTTTAGTTCTGAATTTGCCCTTCAGATTTCTCTTCTACTTCTCATCGGTCGTGCATTTAGAAGAACTGTAGCACACAGTAAATAGCAACAGCTGCAATGGCAAAAGCAGCAGCAACAACAATGCAATTTTACTAGCCATGCCTATGATAATACATAAGATTGACACAGATGTGTCACTTGCAAAGTGCCAGCTGCTGGCACTTCCTTTCCCGTTGACTATAAGCAAACGAAAAAGAAATGAAACAGATTATTTCTGTGACACACCGCTTACTTCATAGATATTTCAGCAGACGTAAGGGGACATTTCATAGCTGAATATATTTTACCCTTGGATACATTCAATTTGTATTCATTTTAGAATTTATTCTGTTAATTAGAAAAGGTTATAAGATTAATAAGTAGTCATTGCTAATATATGCAATGGAATATAAGCTTCAGTCGATGTTTTTTCCCTAAAGAGACATTAGAGATTAGTTCATACGAATCATAGTGTGCAGTATATCCTATCTTTCAAAGCTGGTCTTTATGTTGCTTTATAATCTCTGAATTATGTCTAAAATCCCTGCCACAAAAACAAAAAAAAAAACCAGCAAACCATTCCCTACAAGCATAAAATGATACATCGCAATATCACAGACTCTTATAGAAGAATTGATTTTCAAGGAATTTTTTGTGGATATAAAATGATAGCTTAGAAACACACAGAGAATACTACAGCTTGTTAAATGACTCTTATTTGACTGTAGCATTAACTACAGGGTTGGGGTTTTTTCCAGTTTCCAGAGCATTAAATTGACCCAACGTAATATTTGAGATTCATGATGATGATGACCTGGAAGGGCAAGGTACTCTCTGTTGAGAGAGGTACTCTCTTGAGCAAGGTCACAGTGCCCAAACTCCACCTGACAAGAAAGGCCAGCCAGTGTCCTCTTCTTTGTGGTCACCCAGTGCAGGGTTCACCACTGAATGGTGTCAGGATGATCTCTATACATGTGATCAGTGGACAGATTCTTCCTTTCTTGGACAGGTTTCCTGATCAGATCACTCAGGTATGAAAAAAGGCTATTACGGTCCAGAATTTCTTGAGGCTGAGAGGTGAATCATCCACTATACCGTAATCATTTTACTATTACTGGTTTACTGAACTAGCCTTTTGTATTGACCTTTCCCCCCACTGAAATTTGGAGGAAAATGCTCCAAGATGATGCAGAATATGGAGATACTCTTAACATATAATCTATGTCCAAGGACATTACCAGATTTGTAGCTGCTCTGCCAAGGTCTGAGTGCAGGTGCAGGAGAAAAAATAAAACTTCATCACCCACCCTCCTAATTTTGCTATGAATGGAAGAGACAGATCAGATTTTAGCTGGACCATAAATCTTCTCGCATGTCAGTCATAGTTCAGTCACTTTAGTTTATCATGACATTTTCTTAGGCTGACACTTCAAAAACAACTTTTCTACACCTTTATAAAAATAGAGCTAGAAAAGAGTTCATAAGGTCACCAGCTCTCTCTGCCACTTGTAAATTATCTAAAGATTTCCTCTGACAATTTTTTAAATGGAAAACAATTAAATAAACCTATCATTTCCCAACAAACATGTTTATTTCAGTACATAAACATCATTCAGATTTAAAAAAAAAAAAAGGGGAAATATCGACATGCAGATGCTTATATACAGGTGTCAATAATATGAATCACAAATCACAGGTCAGCTGTTTCATAAAATAAAATATATGCTGACACACCCTTTTGTACTCTCCCTCACAGTTTTGGTAAATTTATTACTACTGAGAGAGGGTCTATACAGCAAGTCAATAACTGTGAGTTTTGCACATTTCAATATTAAAGTTTAGATGAATTTTTCAATTTTAGCGGTTTTTAAAGTAATTTTTTTGAAAGTTAGCAATTTTTTAATTACAACACATAATTTGTACAAATTATGGAAACTGTAGGACTTTAGCTGTGGAAATTTAAAAGCAAAATCTGTGGGAGCCTTAAGAAATTACACTCAGACAAAAAATTCTGTGTAACAAAGATTCACTTTTGTTTCTTTAAATGTTTTGATATCATGGAGTTAATTCAGGTAAGGAAATGAACAATAGGAATAACAAATATTTATGTAATAAATGGAATTTGATAAATAATTTAGCTCCTGTAATTGCTATACCCTATATCTCATATTAGTAAGTACAAGGAATATTGAAGGCAAGGGAAAAGTTCTGCCTAAGGCAATCGAAACATTCAGTGGTGCAATAATTGAAATAATATCAGAAACAATTTCAGTTGCACATTCACCCACATCCTTTATTCTGTTTATTGACTTTTTTTTTCACTGATAATAAAACGTGATTTTATTCCTGTACTTTTCTGTGCAAACTGTTGTGGTGAAATATAAGCTCAGAAATGTATGAACATATTTTCAGAAATTTAGTCAATGACCCACAGGTACTTTTATGTCCCTTTAAAAAAAACACGGTTCATCTTTTGAAGGCATAAAAATCTGTGTGCATTCTGATCCCTTAAGTGTACCCACAACTTCATGTGTAAAAATAGCCTTTATTAAAAACATCACAGTTCTTTATTATACTGTAACATCTTACTGGTTTATATAAATACAGATTATAAAACTCTTATATTGGAAATTAAATATTAATACACAATGTGCTTTCAAAACACAAGCCTCAAAATGCAGTTCATATTTCAGTTTTAATGCTCAGCTGAAAATCCTCATGACTTTTTGAAATAAATCTGAACAACTACTAGACATTTTCGTTTATGACAAAAGGCTATTCACATTAGTCTGTGCTGACATAACAGTTAATAGATGGGTTTTGCAATATAGTTTTGAAGCCTCCAAAACTACTTTGAGAGTTTATCCCTCTGCTGTGCTTTGTCACGGGGTATATTGAATGATCAAGGACAAGAAGCTTTTTAACTGTGGACTAAACTTCCACAGATTTCAGTGAGAGCTTATAAAAATTATCAGTTAGAAGAGGTTTTGTGTAATGTTTAAAGGTTTATTTCTACATTTGATTGCAATGTGGTTGCATGGCCATTTAAACACAAACTTTCTATTTTGTGTTGCAACACATCTTAAATGAGATAACTAGAATATTAGATAGTTTATAATGGATACAAGATAAACCTAATACTCTCTGAATTATTTCTTCTGTTTCTACATTATTTTTGTTTTACTCTAAAATTCTATTTGAAAAAGAAGACATTCACATGAGAACTCATGTGGGTTTTAGGAGGAGACTAGAGAATAGACATCTGCTTAATCATCAGATTTAATCAGTGCCAGTGTTGGTCAGGTGAACATTGTTTTCACTGCAATGGTTGACCCACTTTATCTTTCACAAATAGTCTATGCAGAACATCTTTATCACCTGTCCATTTTTCCAGACGTTAATGGTAAGTATCACCACCTCTGGTGATTTAATGGAGATTATGTGTACATGTAGTGTCATCGGAAGAAGCCACTTTATTTCTCTGTTTTGACATTTTTTATTTTTTATTTTTTTAATCACACCTCTGGGGAAGAACAACCAACCTGGGACGTTACAAAGACTAATTTCATTGACAGCAAAAAGGGAAAAATAAAGCAGAAACCAGGACTATGTCACTAGTTCCTCCACCAGTCTGACAGCAACAGGAAAGATCCTTAACAACCCAGATCCCTAACAAATGCTCATATATAGAGAGTCTGAAAAAGCAGAGAGATAACTGAGGCACAAAGCAGCATTCCAGCCTTAGGAATGATGTTAAAGTATTCCAGATGCTACGTAAAAAACAGTGTTAAAGAAGGAACAGAATTAGTGGGTTCACACTGAAAAGAACAATATTGATTCTGAGATTTAGGGACAGAATTGACTGTTGGGCTAAGAATGAACAGCTCTGGGTTCATTAAAGATGTCTGTCTTGCTCGCATGCTCATACACACTTTTTCAGTTTAGGTACCAGTTATTTCTATTTCATCTTGCTGTTTGTTTGGCTGTTCCCCCAATAGACATCTAAGATTATGAAACATGGGGATTTAATCTTTTCAGACGAACTTACTGAATCTTAGTGTCTCATATTTTCATATGATTACAGAAGGATTCTGATCTAAGAGAATTCATCTCTGGGAAAGATATAAAAGAAAATCCTCAAAAATGCATTACCTGTCCTTTTATAATAGATATACACTTATAAATATAAAATGTTTCTGCCAGAGGCACTTTAAATTATCATTCATTCTTTTCTTTAATTTCATAAAATCTTCATATGCCAACAGTTTACAGGCTTGTAAGTCAAAGCTGACAGCAAATGCATGACTTGGTCCACCATGAAGCAGTATGCTCTAGTGAGTGTACTTCTAGAGAATCTATAAATGTCAAGGCTGTTAACTATTTAACTGTTCATCAAAGCATGTCAGAAAAGAGAGCAAGTTTGTTCTCTGAAGAGGTGCTCAATGAGCTGTGACTGACAGCTCCTTTTTGTGCCATGAACTTATGGCTTTGGAAAGTGTATTATTTAGCTTCCCCTCGCCACACCCCCAAAAAAAAAAATAAAAAAAAAAATCAGGAGCCCAGCAGCACTGTGCAAGGCATCTGGCAGGGTATGCCTCTGTTATGAGATCTGGTTTCAGGGAACCTCAACAAAGCTGTTGCCCACTTGAGTTCAGTCACAGACATGTGCTGCCCCACATCTAGAGCTGGATCACTGCTCAGTTCTGGTAGCCCACAGCTGGATTGGGATACTCAAGCCCACCCTTGCAGTTCTGACATAGCTGTATTTCTTTTAGGGAAAGCCCAGCCAGGTAGGAAGCTTAATGAGACACACAACTTTCTGGTATCAGTGTCAGGTATTTCAGCTTAGGACAAGTCAAGACTGAGGAGCTGGCATAAGGCATATAAACATGTTTCAGATACTGCTGTCATCCTCATCCAGACATTTCTGATAAGGGTGGTCTGTGAATAGTAATGTCCTGTTGCTGTCACTTAATAATTGTGCTAAATCAAAGTGCTAAGATCTGAAATGTACTTCCAAAATGTGCATATAGTTGGAGGGCATAGTTGTAGATTGAGGACTAGCAAAACCCTACACAACACTCTTGTAATGCTTTATGGAGGAAAATATTCAAGTGCGTCACCAAAAGATACATAATGTGTACTGAATAGAGTGCTACTAATGACTCCTCCTTATGCACATACTCAGCATACAAATAGCTTAATTGACTAATTAGAAAATG
>VXAY01002204.1:146084-163924 GCA_013399855.1 Oxyruncus cristatus
TCGTGGAAGAAACCTCCATAGAGCCCTGAATCTTGTAGTGACGACATGATAAAAAACCCTCAGCAGCTGTAAGCAAGCAGCAAGGTGGGAGTAAACTTCTCTGCATTCCAGTGAAGAGAGAGAGGTTCGAGCTACAGAGATATGGAACTGTTACCTTAAAGACTTTTTTTTTCCTCCCTTCTCTTTCTCCCTCTGGACTGTTTTTGAGGGAAAGAGGAGGAGAAGCATTTGTACATATATAAGTGTGCTATTATAAGGAAACTAGTTAGAGTTGTATGTTTATATGTATATATATGTAAGTATTCCCCTTAGTTCTGTAGTGTAGCAATAAATCTTAGTATTACCCCCATTTCAAGGTGATCTGTTTTGTCTGTGCAAACTCTTCCTAATTAGTAACAAAATTTATGGGTTGATAATACTGTGCAGAAAGCACAGGGGCTAAACCTATGACAGCTACTAATGACTCCTCCTTATGCACATACTCAGCATACAAATAGCTTAATTGACTAATTAGAAAATGCATATTGGAAGATGACGCACTATTCAGTGCACTGAATAGGGAACTACTTTGTTTTGTGAAGTGGAATTGTAGTTTTGATTCTTTACCTTGGACTGTTGACCAAGGAGATGCAATTTTGTGGTATTTGATCACAATGCTACCTCTAGGTTTGTTAATCACAGTAAATGTCCTCCAATAAGGAAGTATGACTGATAAAAGTAGTAACAGGCTGGTCAAGTACTGAATTAATGTGCTTGTTTAAGAAGAGAAAGTTAGATGTAAATTCTGGACCAGACAGCTGTGGCCAGTGGAAAAGCATCTGCACCTGGTATGACATGAGTAAGGCAGAGCTGCTGAAATGTCCTGTAGATAGAACAGTGGCCAGTGGGGCAGAGCAAACAGTAGCTGGTAGAAGAAGGACTGATCAATGATAACAATTTAGATATGGTCTCTTTTTTTGTTCTTAAATATTCTGGTATTTCCCTGGCCATTCCCTTTCTCGTGATTAAACAGGATATCCTTATACCAAGAGGTCTGAGCTGTACCCACAGATGAAGGATTAAAGTCTTTCCGCCCCCGCCCACACTCCTACAAGCGTTCCATTCTTTGTTCCAGCAGTGAATCAGGAAACTGCACAGTTCAGTTCTAAACAGGGCAAATGCTTGCACTTCTCTTTAGAGGGTTCTTCACAGCCTTCTATAAACTTTATCAGGGAGCTTTCACAGTGACCAGCATTCCCATTATGTCATTTCCACCCCCACCACCACAATGATTCCTGTGGCACACCTTTTGCATAGTACCACCCAGGAAAAATAACCCCCTTATGCAATTGAAAGTATTGTTTGATCTTCAGTTTCTTTCTTTGCCAGAGGCCACAAGAGGTTATTATGAACAGGTGGTGGTAGCCAAAGTCCTGGATTTTGCTTTATTATTTGTGTGCATTTACAACCTTCCTGTGTGACAGTCTCATTTAGTCAGTGCTACAGGCAATCTCTGTCTGTACCTAAAATATCTTTAACAGCTGCATGTAGGGAACAATCACAGGGGAAGGAAAAGAAGCACACAAAAGCAAAAAGCAACTTAGAAAGGAATTGGAGCCAGAGGAATTCAAGACTGGGATTCTTTTATTACCTAAAAGGACACACATTCTGCAGAACATGCAGAGTCTGCTTTTACTGATTCTATTTTTGTTGATATTTTTTCTGTTGCCATTGTTTGCTTAAAATAATTTCTTAGGAGATACCTGGTGGCTGATGGCAGCAAATTTTAGCAAAGTAGCTCTGAAACTGAAAAATTGGGTTATTGTCTACAGAAGACAACTGCTTTATACAAGGACATGAAATATCTGCGAATCTTGGCATTATATATTGGGTAGTGTGACAAGTTCCTATAAAATCACAGACACAAAAAAAAATAGTGTGAAGAAAATATTTTTTTCTCTCTTCAAACTTTCAGCTGGAAAGACTGGGAGGTAGCACATTTTATGTCTTTTTCTGGTACTCACTGGAATGTTCACATTTAAAAGTTCTTTTCTGTCCTTTCTTCCAAAAGTCCTTGTAACACTTATTATCTCATGAAGTTTGCCTTATCCCTTTCCTGCCACCCTGTCACCACTTCAAAAATTGTTAAGCTAGGGCTGAAAAAATCATTCACTCTGAGTAATCCTAAAGTGGAGACCTTAAACTGGCAAACAGAAACCAATTTATAACCTCTTTACAAACTATCCCTCCCTCTGTTTCTATCCTTTTTCTTACATTTTCAGCTTGGTTATAAGTGTTTTGGCTCAGTGATTAGACAGAAAATGCAGTATAGTCCAGTTTGGACACCCCATCAGGATTGCTGGACATCCCAGGTCAGCCTGCCTGTTTCAGATACTTGTCTAAATCCCAATTAATTTCTTCCTTTCCCCCACCCATGCTGCAGCTTTGAGATCATAATAGAAACAGGTTTCAGGATGTCCTAGTTTCCTGAGGGATAAAATTAAGTATTTTTCTTGTCCCAGAATTGTAGTCTGGTGAGTAGATTGTAAGACTCATGTTGTCTCCACTTGCACAGTGTTTTTATTTGTTCAACATATTGGTTCCCTGAGGAACTCTAATTGGAGGCGTATTAGAAAGGAAGACCTGTTCAGGAATGTAGAAAATAATGTGGTGTTCCTCATACCCAGTATATGAAAAATTATTTCATAGTATCCAGTGTACAAAGAGAAGAGCATAATTTTCCCATTCTTTATAGTCTCCTGTTGCAAGAAAAGAATAGCAGAGATATGTGCAATGTGTCCTTGATACCAGTGCAAGAGGGTTCACGCATGCCCACTTATTTTTCTCATTTTTTCCATATATATCTTATCTGAATTATAAGAGGCTTTTGCTTTCTCTGTCCCTTAATTTGTTCTGAACAAATATTTGTCTACCCTGTCGTAAAATCCTCCAGTAACTGGGATTCTGTAACATGCCTAAGTACTCTTTTCTGATATTTTACTAAATATTCTTAACTCAAATAATTTCCCTGTAATTCCAAATAGCATAAAAAAAAGTGAAACAAAGCAACCACACAGACTTTATTTCTTCCAAGTAATTTTTACTTAACTCGTCTCTGGCAAGATACTTCTAATCTCCATTTAGATGTCCATAATAAAAATATTTAAAGATGTGCTCTGACTCTTATTGGCTCATTCTACAGCCAACAGAGAAAATGAGGCATTTCTGGGCTTTTATTCATCTGATCTATTTTAGCTCATCAATAAGATTAATCATGACCTGGAAGTTCCTACCTCACTCACTTAGCTAGAAAGGGACCTCAAGTAAATTTAGAAATATAGCCAGAGTTTTACATTTATTCTGGCAAGTTTTACCTGGAGGAGAACACAATAACAATGTTACTACTTAAGCCTTATGAATTTCTGAATTAAAGCCAGTCTTACCTACGGTGTCCAGAATCAGCCAATAATGTCACAACAGCTGCTCAAACATCTGAGATTAATCTGGTTTCTCACAGTCAGTTCGAGTATGAAAAAAACCCCAAAAGTGAAGAGGAGGAAAATGTGAATGAGCATAAATTAAAGATGTCCAAGGGTTTTTACAAATTTATCAGGACAATAGCCATTATGAGACCAGAGAGTAAATGCATGAAAACGTGGAAAGGTGAATGAAAATAATTGTGACTCATAATAAATGAACTCTTTTTCAAATAATTAGAATTTAATTAAGAACTGAACTAAACTAAACTTATGGACTTCTAGCTGTTAAATGTGGAGGAAACTTTCAAACATTAATGTTTTCAGAGACACAAAAGTGATGTGAGTGCCTCTGAAGTGAATGTTTATGGCCTTTGATTTACCCCTAGTCTCTTCTCATCTATTGTGCAACCATAGCACAAAGAGTTCAAGACAGCAAAAAGTAATGTGAAGACTTCAATCACAGCACCTCTTGGGGAATATTCAAGCTGATGAATGAAAGAAATGAAAAAAAAGAAAATATTTGCTTGTAAGTTTCCATTTCATGCTAAGATAAGTTGCCTCACATTTTTGCAAGAAGGCAAAGTAATTCTAAAAAATGTCATAGATGTCAGTTATGAAGTTAAGCATTCAAAGATTTTTATGTAAGAATTCACGGAGTTTATATCTATTTTTTCTAATTTTTCATATTCCTGTTTTTCCCAGAATCCAGTCTTATTCGATACCAAAGATATAAATTACACACATATAAATTAGAAAATTTATATATATACACATATAAATTAGAAAATTTCAACCTTTTTTTTTTTTTTTATGTCTTGAACTAGAGATTCCACTATGTGAGATCTGGAGGTTCCAATCAACATTTCCATTACTATTTTCAGTACATACCTTGTAGCAAGGTTTAAGAATAAGAAGTGGAAAACCCATGCAAGTATCTTGAGAAAAGCTTCAAAGAACAAGCTTTTTCACAGAATAAAACTGAAAATTAAAAGCACTAATCAAGACATAAAGATAGTCAGGTGCTTTCAAAACATTGCATACATACATCTGACCTGAGCTAACTACAACTACTTTTTCCTTTTTGTGGGCACTAGATTTGAGTCAAAGAGGTTTAAAGAGCACCAGGTTAGGTTAATTTTTATTTCCTACATCTAAAATAAAAATATGTAGACACAAAAGAGGACAAAAGGTAAATACTACATGGACGTTATCAGAACTTGCTTCAGATTATTTCTTGTCGAGTTGCTAGGAGTGGACACTTTTTAAAGTGAAAGCCTATCTGGATATTTTTGCAGCTCTCTGTGCTGAGAGGCACTGAGGCATCCTTGAGGCTGACTACTGGGAGTGCTGGAGTATAAAAATAACTAGAGAAGTTCACATTTGATTAATAAGAATAAACACCTCAGTAACTTCTGAACTGTGAATCACCAAATGAACACTACTTAGCTGTAAGAGATTGAGTTCTAAATCAAAAAATATTTGCTGAATTTCTGATCACCCAGATGAAATTTGCATTGCAGATAAGTGACACTTTGAAAGGGACATATCAATTTTTGTCTGTTTCAACACTGCTGAAGCTTAATTTATGTACTGTCATCAGAGAGAGGAAAGTATAATGGATTTTTAATTATTCCAAGTTTCAACAAGCAAATGGGAGGTAGTCCAGTTTCCAGACAAAGCAGGAGAAGAAATAGGAATTGTAAAGGGCAAAGTACACAGTCATGCCCTATTGCAGTTTTCTTGGGAATGTGGTATTTATATTTTTTTAAATGTTTACATTCATTTCTTGATTCATTTCTCAGGGTAAAATGCTTTACCACATTTTTAAAATGATTAACAAGGTTGCATGCACCAAATTAACTCTGGTTTATTTATATTCCCACATACCTCTTTGCTTTTGGATAAGTAGGTTGATGTACTATAGAAAGGCAACAAAGCTCTGCAATTAGACTTAATATTTCTGGGGTTTTTTTCAAGTTCCTTGAGTAAAGAAAGTGGAAAGTTATTCATACACTTTGAAAAAGTTCTTCATTCTCAGATCATGTAATAAATTACATCATTAATGGGATTTTCAAGCTTAAGTTCTTTCAGTAACTGCTAGCACTTAGGATGAGAATGTAAAAGGCCAGACTAATTGACTGTTTTTTGGAAAATTAATGCATTGGTGTGGTTTGGAATCTTAAACACTTTTGTTCAGTGATGGATGATTGATTACACAGCAAATAGTAGGACTTTTTTATATTTATTTCTGTTTCTTCCTGTTCACTAGTAACATGATCCAGCACCTAAAAAGTCACCAAAAGTCTTAATAATTTTAATATAGATTTAAACCACCACAACACATAGAACATTATTCCTCCCTGCATTTACAAGCACTATATTACTAAAACTAATATTTAGTATTCTCACTTCTCCCCCCACATACACACCTTTCCAAGTCTTCCATGCCTCATTTTTTCTCTTTCCATCCTGGTTGCCACTGAAAGTACATTTGACATGGACATTCATTAAAACAGGTAAACTTATATAGGTTTCTTTTTATAGTTGTTATTCTTCCAAATATAGGAAATTTTGATGATTAGACAGACTTCAGTTGTACTCTTTGAATAGTTTGAGTTTTAGAACAAATCTGGGGTTCTTACAAGAAAATATTTTCTTGGAAAATTTAGATCTGTTATGCTTTTGGTTCTGAAATACTGCAACAAACTCTGGTGGTGTTTTTCCAGTTCCATCTGGAACCCATAAGGCAAATTTGCATACATAAAAATAAAATGTTATTTTAATATTTCAGACCTTCATTAAAGGTTTGGTCTAATTTTTGGTCTAATCACAGATTAAACTCTAGTGGTGTTGGGGGACACTTATATTTGGACTAGTTTATATCTAATTTTCATCATCAGCATGACTACCTTCTCTTGGGAAAAGGCCATAATTAATAACTCTGCTGCTTTCTCTCAAGATTATTGGAAAGTGAAACAAGAAGTACATGGATTGGACTCAAACACTTGTGATGCTTTTTAATAGGCTTTGAAGGGCTACAAGAAATGAAAAGTAAGAATTCAAAGTGAAAAAGTTTGCATGCACCTACTGTTGATAATTTATATGATCTAGTGCAGAAACTTCCCCAACAGAAATAAAACTGGTTATGGACCTCCAAAATGAGTCTCTATATGGCAGTGACAGCTATGCTTCAACCATAAAGGAAATAAAATATACTTTTATATCTGTGTTAAAATTTTTGAAATAGATTGGTTTCATTGTTTTTTAGAATATTACTTCATTGTGTTTCACAGCAGTAAAATTCACAATGGGACCTTTTGAAGACCCCTGGTGTCTGGAGAGCTGGGCACAATTTAGAGGGCTTGCAATGGAGCTGTCTGTCATTCCACGGAAGGAAAGCCCACTACTTCCATTATTTTGAGTTATTAGTGTTTGGTTCCTTTATTTTTCTAATACATACACAGTGTGTAACACAGCTGATTTCATTTCCCAAATTAGATTTAACAGTAAATGATAGCAGTTACACCAGAAATGTTCATATACCACAGAGACTATGGCCACATCTGCTATCAATAACATAAAGTAATATCTGGGACACTCCAGGGTCTACTAAAAGAGGAAACAACATCTACAGTATTGAGTTCTTAAACCAGAAAAATATGAAGTGGCAACATCATAAAATCCACCTCTGTGAGTAATGGCAGACATGGATACGAGTCTGAGGCCCAGCCTTAAATGTGATCTGTTACTTCTGCTCCTGCCACTCCCTGGTGGCTGCTGCTGCTCTCTGCAGGACAGAGAATGCAAGCTACCAAAAATCTATGTTTGCTACTGTTGACAGACTGTGACAACAACATATAAAAAAAAGGAAATCAGACATGCGCTATCCTTCCTATGGACGTTTTCCAGGAGGTATTTCAACCTGCAAACAGGTATTCCCTGCTCTGAGGGAAAAGTGTGGGAAGACTTTTCTCTATTTAGGAAGAAGTACTAGAGGTTGGGCCTGGTGAAATTCTTTGGGGATAAGGAAAAGAAAAATAATAAGTTTCTTTTAAGGTTCAAGATGATAGCAGAGAAGTGTAGTGAGGAGAAATTTGTGAAAACATATATTTCAAAAATTACCTTTCAATTGAAAGAATTGTTTTTTGTCAAGCAAATCCACAGAATATGAAGGTTAATGTATTTACCCTTCTGAACATTTTTTTTTTAATTTTCTGCAACACCACAAGTGAAAAAAGATAAAAATAATTTAAAAAATCCATAAACAAAACAACACCCCTGCCAAAACAACAACAACAACAACAACAACAACAACAACCCCAAACAAAACAAAGGAAAAAAATTCAGAACACTAAAAGCAAACAAACAAGCCTCCCAGGAGAGCATGAGAATGCATCAACCTTTATAGACAGTTTTGAGGAACAAAAATTGCTTCAGGAAAAACGTTTTATGTTATTTTTAGCTCTCCTAGATTGGAGTATCTTCTGGAATCATATTGCAGCCATATTTTGTTCTTGTCATACTGTCATAGACTCATGGAATATCCTGAGTTGTAAGGGACCCACAAGGATCATCAAGTCCAATTCTTGGCTCTGGACAGGAAAATCCCAAGAATCATTGTGACAATCCCAGGAATCACCTCTGACAGTGTTAAAAGCTTCTTGAACTCTAGCAGGCTTGGTGCTGTGACCCCTTTCCTGGGGAGCCTCTGGGTGAAGAACCTTATTATCATTTTCCAACCTAAATCTCACCTGACAAGGCTCCATGCAGTTCCCTTGGGTCTTATCACTGAGCATATGGCTTCCCCTCTTGACCCTTCACTATCTTTGTGGCCCTTCTTTGGACACTTCTCTTCTCATATTGTGGTGCCCAAAACTTCACACAGTTCTCTGGGTGAAGACACACCAGTGCAAAACAGAGCAGAACAGTCACCTCCCTCGACCAGCTCACGATGCTTTGCCTGATGCCCCCCCAGGACATGGTTGGCCCTCCTGGCTCTCAGGGCACACTATTGACCCGTAATAAATTTGGCACCAACCAGGACCCCCAGGTCCCTTTCCATGGCACTGCTTTCCAGCATCTCATTCCCCAGTCTGTACAAACATCCAGGGTTACCCCATCTCAGGTGAATCTGGCACTTGCTCTTGTTAAACTTCGTATGCTTGGTGATTGCCCAGCCCTGTCAGTTAAAGTTCTACTGTCACTAAATGCACCAAGCATTTACCTTGCAGGTGCATAGGAACCAGAAAAATAAGGACCAGAATAACGCAGTCAGTATGGACTACCAAAAACAGTAACACCTCCCACCACATTGCAGCTAACCTAACCTCAGAGAGGTGAAAATTGTTTCCTTATACAACAACTTGTTGTTACAGCAATAAAGCTGGGAGATATCTGTGAATTACATTGCTGTCGTCCACAAGTTTTAAAATAAAAGCACAGCTGAAAAATGAGCAAGTTCTCTCAAGTCCCAGCTTGAAAACTCTGAGCCTCTTTAATGCAAAAAATGAAAAGGACAGCCACTTAAAAATGATCCCACAAAAGTGTAGAGAGAGATACCACAGGTGCTGAATACTGTTCCCAGGGAAAAGAATTAGCTGACTTGCAAACATGGGCTTATTCTGTGTGCAAAGGAGTAACCTGTGAGAATGAGAGAAGTAATCAAGATTAGGCAGGTTTTTCTGAGATAGTAAGTGGGGTGGATATATATTTTCACCTGATTCCAATTTGCTTTCCTGATCTGGTGTTTCCCAGGGAGTATGTGACCCCTTGGGTATTGTTTTTTCAGTAGTAAGGTTTTCCTTTTTGTAAATTTTGACCTCCTTTTGATACAGGTCTTCCACACCCTTTATAGATATTTGGTTTACTGTGTGATGTGTACTGAAGACTCATGCCAGTTATAATCAGAAACCATGCAGTCTGAGTCTGAGAATCTCTCCGTTAGAAGCCAGTACAGTTCTGTTGACAGGTGTAGTTGTGACAAATCACTGTCATCTCCACTGGTCTTTGGTGTTGTATCACTGACAAAAGAAGTGCAATTCTTTTCCTTTTGAGCAGATTGGCAAGATATTTTCTCCTTTACTAGTTTCAAGCTGGTTATGGTACTTTAACTAGTAAATGAGGGTTTTCTTACTGGTCTCAAGAAAATTGACACAAGTTAAAGAAGGGGAACATAAATCAAATTGTGGATGACAGAACCACAGAGTATGCTGAGTTGGAAGGCACCCACAGGAATCATCAAGTCCAGCTCCTAGCCCTGTACAGAACCATCCCCAAGAGTCACACCATGTGTTTTTTTTTTCTTTTTTTTCAAAAAAAAAAAGAAAAAAAAAAGAAGAAAATTAAAGAAGAAAAGCTTATGGAAAGAAGTCCAATTAAAAATACAAAATAATCTTCCTTTTGTCACCACTGGAACATTAACCAAAGGCACCAAAGAACTTTATGACATATGATTAAAAAGTTTTCATCTTTCTGCCTGCACTCAGAGAAAACATCCACAACTGAATGTGTTGTTTTTGGTAAAATTTAAAACATAATCTGAAAGAGCATTTATAAAATAACTTCTGACCGAGGTGTATATCCCTTCTTGCATTTCTTTGCTATTCTGATCAGGTCATAGAAATAAACATCAGGATCAAGAAACCATCATATCAAAGCTGTTTTCAGTGTGTTGCAATTACAAATTCAAAGTGTGGTGCTATTACACGGGCTCGGTAGATTATATTTAATCAATACTATATCATTGTATGAACAGAAAAAAAACTTTTAAAATCTCCTAACTGAAAACCTAGAAGATTTGGCAATCCACAGAAATAGTTATAACCAAAAAATACAGGCAGAATGTCTATCAATTTTTAATCAAAACCTCATGAACAGAAATCCACAGGAAAGTGAGTAAGACCAGGAATGTGATAAGGCACGCTGAAAGATGGGATTACATAGACTAAGGGGCCTTAGGGACTCCTTCTTTCTCTACAGCACTGGGGTGAACTTACTTGGTACCACACCTGCAGGATGGAAAGCTCTTTCATTTTACATCACTGTATGTGTGAAGGTGTTACAGAAAGAGAGATAACACAAGAAGATGACCCCCTTTGCAGCTGAGAAGGCAGGGTGGTACCTACCTTGTGGTGGTGCACAAGCTCCAAAACCTGCCATCTCTGCTGCTGCTGTCCACACAGAAGGCTGATCCAATACCAGTTCAGGGACAATGTCCCTTCCTTCAGTAAGATCTGTTTCTGTTTCTGCTAAGTAAAACTTTATAGTCTAGGGACAGCAAAAAGAGCCATAAAGCAAATTTCCAAGTGTTCCTACTCTTTTGCTTTTCCAGTGGTGCTTTCAGTGGGTTGGATGTGGGTGGAGGAGCTCGGGACAGATGCGTACAATCAATATGATCGGCAAAATGTCCGCTTTATTGAACAAGACAGTCCTTTTTATACAGTCTTCTCACCCCTGTGCATGGTCAATACAATGTGATTGGTACACATCATAGATCAAACTATAAACATGCATTACTAATGTATTTCTAATTGGGTACAACAGGTTTGTGGGCAGAGTAAAAAGTTTGTTATCTGGTCAAGTACCCTGCCTTCTTCTTGGCCGAAATCCACCTTTGTTCTGACCTAAGGGGCAGTAGCCATCTTAGATCACACCCTGGCATTCTGTATATGCCAAGGTATGCAGGCAAAGCCACAGAGGTACAGAACAGATTGTTCACACAATGTTGTTACCACAGTTGGAATTGCTGTAGATCTTGTTTCATTTCCTTCACTGAGATTAGAGTGTGACACTAATTAAGGCATCACATGGACGTGGCAACAGCATACTTCTACTGAAGGAACTCCATGAAAAACACAGGGTTTAACAAAATGAAAATTTGAAATTATATGTCAATGAAATAGATTTAATGTAGAAAGTCCCTAAGAAGTTTCTTAGAATTAGAAAGCAATACATTTCCATTGCTTTAACATAATCTGAAAATAAAATTTTGCATTAGACTGAAAATTAGAGAACTTAATCCAAGATATTAACAGAAATCTGGTTCTTGTTAGTTGGCTGTGATGAAATAGATGTTAGGGAGCAAAATCTTTGACAAATACCTCTGTCAGCTAATTATTATTTTGCTTGAAACTTTCCTTTTTCAAAGCGAGGTCAATGCAAGAAAATATGCGAAAATGAATAAAAAGAATGATCTGTCATTTGACATTCTTTGCTATAAAATTAAAAATATGTGTTTTTGTCAAGGTTATAACAGCACAAATGTAACACATTACATAACCATCCTGGTTCATTTCATGATAAACTTTACAGCATAATTGTTCATTCCCAAGTCCTAGACTATAGACTGCAATCAAGAGTAGTGAATGTGGAATGGACAGAACTAAAAAAACAAAACATAGCCTAATATACATACATGTGTGTTAGACAGTGGTTATTCATGTTGTTGACATTTTATAAGTCAAAAATATATAAAATTTCTCATCAGCCCAATGGATGCTTGTATTTTGAATGATGCAAAGGAAAGGAGTAAGCATTTTACTTTACACAGGTTCTTTAAAATTATATCTGAGCATATACATGCACATGCATAATTCCTTCAAAATGTGTGGGTTTAATTCTTTGGTCTACAAAATCGTAGAATCACAGAATTATAAGGGTTGGAAGGGACCTTAAAGATCTAGATCCAACCCCCCTGCCATGGCCTGGAAACCTTCCAATAAGTCAGGTTGCTCACAGACACAACCAGCCTGGCCTTGAGCACCTCCAGGGACGGGAATTTCACAAACTTCCTGGACAACCTCTTCCAGTGCTTCACCACACCCTGAGTTAAAGAATTTCTTCCTACTATCTAATCTAAACTTTTTCCTCTTCAGCATCAGGGCATTCCCCCTTGTCCTATCACTACAAGCCCTTGTGAAAAGTCCCTCTCCTAAAATCATTAACTATTTTTCATTTAAAATTTTACGTATGTATAAATGAATAAATAGGCCAACTTTTATCCATAGACTGCACACACTTCCACAGCACCCTGAAGAAAAAAATTGCTATTAATAAGATGCAGAATTACAATTATGTATTTCTGTGTATTTTTGTGCTATTGTAAATGCTGTAAAAGGTAATGTAATTACTAGTCCTATTAACATAAAAGATTTTGAATGAATGTCAGCAAACAAGATTTGGAAAAAATTCTCCTTCTCAGAGACTGAGACTGTTTCTGTTTGTCCAATTAACTCTTTTGATTTAACAAGTGAAGATGTGATATGCTTTCTGACTGTATCATGCAAAAGGCTTAATTTCATTCCATCCCTGAAAAATAGCTTGTTATTTTAAAATATATATATTTTTTTAAACATGGCAACGTAGCAATTAAGCACTTTGAATCCTTTAAAATTGCATGCCTGACTAATACATCTTCATCTGGTGCAAAACCAAACAGTAAATAATTTATTTCAAATGAAGCATGATAAAAAAGGAATGTTTCACTAAATGTTATGGCATCACACTATAAAGAAATGTCAGAACTAGTAGTTAAATACATGCTACTTACGAATAAAGATCTTAGCTGCTGACCCACTGCAGTAGCACATCTATAAAGATGTGAAACCTTTTGCCATCGAAATTTTGTCTGTCACATTCAGAGTGGCATCACCTCACATTCAGCTGTCTCTAGTGTAGGTGTAACTTTTATGCTACACCTTCTATCTAGACCTTCATTTTATTCAGTTGAGACCTATTCAATGACATCTGTGGCCTCCAGAGGTTTATTCATTCTGCTGTAAAGCTGAACATAGATTTGACAAGATAACTACATCCTCATCTGACTGGCTACCCTGCTGTAATGGAGACCTAGGCGTTACTGACATGTAAAGGTCTGTTTTCTGAGTGGAAATCCCACTGCTATTGTAGGTATCACAAAATCTCCCAAGAAGGGAGAGGCAGAATACAGAGGAGACTAGGGGTTTTTTTTAACTTTTTGGTGGTAGGCAAGCATCATTTCATACTATTAGTCTTCTTGAGAGTGACAATTGAAAAATTAATGAAAATAGACAGTGCTTTGTTTTAGCTCTAGCATACATCAACTTATTAAAGTAGGTCAACACCAGCATTCACACTTCAGGAAAAGAATAAAATGAACTCTGGAACCTGACTGACAAAAAATAGTTTCCAAGCAGAGAGAATAAGATGAAGTTTCAGTGTAAGATTGTATAAAATAATTATTATGTAAAACTCTTTTAAAGTAGGGGTTTTTTTGGAGAGCTTTGAATGGTGAACTTCCTTCTCTTTTAAGTAGGTGTCAGCACAAAATTGAGGAGAACGCTTCATATCTCACGCACGACACAACTGATCTTGTCAACCAAAGCAATATGAGGCCAGGCGTATAATGGTCTGTCTCACAAATAGCAAGAAATTAGCTTTTATATTTGCTGCTTTCTGCTTAAAATAAAGGTAATGCTAGATTATAACATTACATTTTTAAACAAATGCAAAAATTACATAGCTTAAAAGGAAAGCAAATATAATGGATGTATCAAATGAATGGTTACCCTGCAGGAAGCATTTTACCGAAATTTGCGTAATATTTGTCTATCTAAATACTTTTGTTCTGAGAAAACTTATAGCTTTAAAGAAATCAGTAACAAAGAAAGAAGAACATGGAAAAAAAAAAGAAACAGCGCCAAAAATCATTAATGACATATTTAGGAAACAAGGTATTTAGTACTAGAACACAATCACGTATTGTAAATATTTTATGTGAAATTAAATATATATAGTTCTGTGTGTTTATGTGTGCACACACTTATTCTTCATTGTATGAACCACACAAATTTCATCCTTTTAAACTGTATGAAAGACAGATAATGGTAACAAGATAGGAAATATGTACATTCATGGAATTAAATGAAGCAATGACTAGAACATACCTAGGCACTACCTCATAATTCTTTTTGCCTAGACGCAAGTTTTCCCGGTGGAGAGAAAATATCTGGTACTTAAGAAGCAGGGTTCTTGATGTTAGCATCTCTTTGGACATTCAGAGATCTTCAGGCATCTCTAAATGATAGAAAATGAGTAGAAGTGACTGACTATCCAGAACCATTTTATACTGTGTGCACTGGAAACTACCACAAATTAAATAGAAGCACCCCTGCTTACAGAGAAACCAAAGAAAACTAGATTGAAAAAATAATTTCAGGCTTTAATGCTCACATTTGTACTTTGTCCAGTCACACAAAGTATTCTCCTGGCATCCTATTCAGTCTCTGACTTAAAAAGTATTGATTACTCTGGGGTAGAGCTTGAGTTCCATAGTTTGAAAAAATAATTATGTTCTGAGGAGAGAGAACTTGTTGTAAACATAACTACATAGGACAGATCTACAGTTTGGTGCTCATCTCTGGTGTGAACATAGTATCAGAGAAGGAGAGGGAAAAGTACAATTTCTTAGTCCTGAAAGTCATCTACAATTATGATTATTAAAGATTACTTATGAAGAATCATTAGTGAACTGTATGGTTATATCTACAGCATTTAATTACACAATAAGATTGTTGTACTATTGTTCTGTCCCACACTATTATAGAAGAAGTCTCAAAATAGGAAGAGGTTGGTTTTTTTTGTCTCAGATGGTTATGAAAGGAGAAAAATCCCTGTATACTGAAATGATGCAAGCCATTCACAGTTACGGGTTACAGACAGTCTAGTAAATTGCAAGTCACTCAGACCATTGACTGCTGATCCAATGATCCATTAAGTAGTCCAGATCTATGCTAGTAAACTCCTTTAGGCCCCAAAACCATACCCAAACTGATGATTGTGAGTGGGCTTTGGTCCGCACAAGCTATGAACCTTGACTGGAGATTGTTTAGGAGACCATTAGTGGACAGTGTCTCCCAGATACTAGAACGGACCCAGCTTCCTGGGTTTAGGCAGGAAACTGTTCCAGAGTCTGTTCACACAGACATACCTGGAGGAAGCTTTCAGGACTCAGGACTCTGCTCTGTTTGCTTTCTCACAATCCCCCAGTATGCTGTTGTCTTTTTTTTACCTTTCTCCTGTCATCTGGCTTGAACATATTCTTTGCTCATCCTCTCTGTTTCTTCAGATCATCTGCAATTTTTCATACTTTTCCTGTTACCTCCCTGTCCTCTCTACGTGACTGTAACATTGCCTCTGCTACTCCTGCTTGTCATCACTTGCCATCGATTTTTGGGTTCCATTCTCAGCAGAACTGCATCACCATGTTGGGACCCTGGATGATCCTGAAACACTCCTGTTTCCAAAGGAAAGAAATGGTCCAGCTAGCCTTGTATGAAACTGCTTAGGTTTAATCTATTAATCTATTAGGTCAAACTATTTGTGGAAATTCCATGTTGCACCACACTTCACGCCAAGGCTAGCAGGTATGCACCTCACTGAAAACCTTTATCCTGGGAGATTATTAAAAAAATAACATTACAATTCAAAGCAGTCTAAATAAACTGGATATCTGAGCAAGCCCAATCAATTGAGTGCTTTAACAGTTCTATGAAAAAAAAAAATCCTTTTTGTGTTGCATGTTTTTTGACAGGAGATAGGCCCCTAAGTCAGCTCAGCTATGAACAGTGGGTTGATGAGCATGCCGTGCAGTATAGCTGTAGCTATTATCTGGAATTCCACATGTTGTAACCAGCTGATATTTTCTTGAGTTAGTCTGTGAGATCCTTAAATTCCACCTAAATTAACCTCTAAGTTCCTTTTTTTATTTTTTTTGGAATGTGATCATACTATGGGGGTGCAACAAACCATTCTATACCATCACGAACCAATGCCCACAGTCAGCAGCAATGCACAAGATAAAATATCTGAACCTAGGTTTCTGTTATTTTCTCAGCCTTAGTTCTTATTTATGGACTTTCCCAGCAGTCTGTTCCATCAGGATCCAAGGTTGTTTTTTTTTTTATTTCAATGGATTTGCACTGTAGATAAAATGCTAGATTACCATCTTGTATTATGTACTTATGTGAGTTAGAAACAGTAGCAGAGATAAACGACAACCAAATCTTATAAAAAACTCCATCAGATTGTACCAGTGAATCTAAACTATACTGTGAGTGCTGTTGTAATACACTGTTATCTTTGCTCTGCCTTCTGCAAAAACAAAGGTTTAAAATGAAAGTGTGCTCTTCAAATAACATAGAAAATAATTTACATGTAATGACATGGTTTTCCTTATCCACATAAACCCATCTGTGCAACAGAGAATATGACAGAAATAGAATTGTAAGGCAAGGGGGGGGAAAGATATCTATCTACCACATCAATGTTCATATAGTAGGCCAAATAAAGTAGTACATGAGCAATATAAAGTTCTGCCTACTACCTGCTTGAAGGGACTGACTGATTTGCAAAAGTGACCAAAATCTTGTTATTCCTCCCAACAGTGTGGTGAGTGTGGTGGAACATATTCTGTGCCTTGGCTGGTCCGTTTCTGTATTGATTTTGAAATCATGTCACATCTGTGTGCTGGTCTTGTTTAAGCTGTACTGTAAACTGGGCCCCTGGTTTCTCTAATGTAGTTTATCCCATAGCATGCCAATATGGACATAAGAAAACAAACTCAGAGGGGATTCTCCAAAGTAGCTTTCTTCAACTAATTACAACTACTTCCTACCCCGCCATCAGAAATCTGTCTACTGAGCTTCTTTATAGCCCAGACTGGCGGCACGTATTTGTGGTTATCCAGGTGCATATCCCTAGAGAAGCTTGAGGAACTCTCTTTTGTTAAAACACAGTGGTGTGTGGTATCATTTTGTAAATTGCAATCTCCATAAATTGGATACCTCTCTTTCCTTGGATATTTGCCTTTTGAACCCACTATGGGACCAGTCTCTGACTTCAATTCTTGCAGGACTAGCGCAAGGATCCTGTTGTATGAGGTCTATAACTGGCTGGAATTGGGAGAAGGTAGAACAAATAGCAAATTTACATTAAAGCTTTTGGTTCTAATTGTCCATTTGGTTCTGCAGGTCAAAACGCAAATATTTTTTTCTTCTGTGTTACAAAATGTTCTCTGACTACTAGGGGACATAAAATTGCATTTCCAGAAGTAATACTGTGTAGTAGCAGCCGTTCACCAGTTTGTAGCATAGAACACATGGTTGTTGGAGCTGGGTCTCATTCTGATTGAACCGATGGTCTTGTTTATTGAGGTGTTATTTATTTTCCTCTCATGTACAATATGTATGATCTTCACTGTTTGGAAATTCAGACAAAGGGTTGCTGAAGTTACAGGATCGTCCTCTGTTCCTACTGTAATAAAGGCTTATACTTTGAAGTTTACTAAAAATAAGCTTTTCTTTTTTGAGTTTGAAAACTGAATAAAGAGCTATGCTCTTTTTTTTT
>VXAY01002204.1:164007-214200 GCA_013399855.1 Oxyruncus cristatus
GTCCTGCTGTGACTAGTTACCATACCAAGCATCTATTCACAATCCCCTATATTTAACTCTGGCATCAAATGGAGATCTTCTAAAACCTAAACTACCTGATTTCCAAGGAAACTTGTTTTATCTCATAATTTGAGTGTTTTTAAACCCTCTAAGATCTGCAGTTTGTACAATTTATCTTTTTGAAGAGTCTTGTGACCTTCAGGCTGATTTTCAATGCTGTGTGTTGTTGTACTGGAACTGGAGACAAATTTTAAAAGTCTCAAATTCTAAGGATAAAAACTAGTATTATATTTAAACTAGTATTATATTTTATTAATGTTATAGTGGTTTACATATTTATAATCATATATAATGCAGAGATTTTGTGTTTTTTCCAAAGAAACCAAATATTTTTTTGTTTAACTTGTGTTGTTCTGATCAACTCTTGTTTTAGCAAAACAAATATAACCTCCTGAATATATTGCCAAAAAACTCAAGACAATTAGATATTAGGAAGACATTCTTTGCTGTGAGGGTGGTAAGGCACTGGAACAGGTTGCCCAGAGAAGTTGTGGGTGTCCCGTATGGGCATCTGAGTGACCAGGTCTAGTGAAAGATGTCCCTGCCCATGATAGGGGGGTTGGATCCCTAGAGAGGAGGATCTTTGAGGTCCCTTCCAACCCACACCCTTCCATGATTCTATGACATTTAACCAGTAACAATTATTCCTCTTAGGCTTCAGGAACTCTAGATGTATCGCCTTGATGTAAAAACTCTGACTGAATCATCAACTGCCCACAAGATATATTTATCCAAAACATCTTGAGTTTCAGAAAATATATCATAGGACAAGGTGAACCCAGCAAAAACATTCAGCTTAAGTAAAATGTCTCTGGAAAAATGACAATTTATACCATATTCTTTCTGCAGTCATTTCTTGATGGTAAGAGCTACACATTCTACAAATTAAGTTCTCTGCTGTTTAGATACCAGTAACAACTGATATCAGGCAAGCAAAGATGCCTGCTTGTTTTGCAGAGAAAAATAAAGGTTTACATTTTGGGGTGCTTTTTTACAGATATCCTTGCCATACATGGAATTTAGCCTACCTGTATTTTTTTTTTCTTTTAAATACTTCTTATTGCATTATGGCTGGTCTGGGATGAAACAATACGTAATCCCTATTAGCCAAGACATAGAGAAACAGCAGGATAAGTATCATAATGCATAGACAAAAATTTCCCACATTTAATAGGAAGAACACTGTTGTCCAGGATTTCCCATGCAATATTTCAAACTTAGTTCAGTGCATTCTTTAAACTGAAATGTAGAACATATGAACTTCAGCTTCTAAACACTATGTCAGTGTTTGTTTGACTGCAGTTCATAGGACATAGCTTCCTGAGAATCAGAAATTTCAGGGGAAGGAGCTTGCTTTCTGTGTAAGTCTCCACTGAATTTAGTTGATTTTAAATGTCTGTGGGGAATATATATTTATTTTTTAGAATTTCAGGCCTTACTGAAGAATTGAAATTCCAATTCCAAGATACATTATTTAATTCTCAGTGTTATCATATGACTTGCATTTCAACCTAAACTTACCTTGGCTACAGGTTTGTTTGTCCCTCCTAATAGTAACCTTACTTTGTCTTCTGGATAGCATATCATATCAACCTTTTACACACAGAAAAAAAAAAATAAAAACATGCACTAAGTGGCCTCAAAGCTTTCCAAAATTCTTTCACTAGACCATTTGCTCAGTGCACAAAGGTACCTTAAATATTTTCTATCCTTGTTTCAATGAACTCAGATGAGGAGAGTAGCTACTATTTTTCAGAAAAAAAAATATTTCTTTTTGTCTTTTAGGTCTCTTTTCTTAATTAGTGGTGAATACATATGAAAGATATGTCACTTTTGAGCCTCACTGCTGTTGTTATAAATGTTTCTGCCCCTTGGCTACCACTGGAAGCAGATGGTAGGCTGACAAGATCTATTTAAGTTCTGAGTGCCTTGAAGGAAGTAAAAGCAGTAAAGGAAGGTAATTTGAAGTATAGAGAGTATAAATCATACCTTCAACAACATAATTGTAAAACTAGGCTTTGATCCTGGAAGAGAAACTTCTCATACAGGAATCTGTGCTTGATACCATAATATGTGGTGATACTCTGTCAAAAAGTCTCCAGTGTAGATCCTTTTCAAAAGATCCCAAATGTTCCATGCCTTCCTGAGACTAAAGAATATGAGTGTCTGGGTCACATCACAGTCCCTTCAGCCCAGTGCCTTATCCTTGACAATGGTCAAAAGCTGAGGCTGAGGGAAAAGTGTAAGAACAGTGGAGTAATACATACATTTTGCCCCCACAACACTTGACCAATAATCAGTTATTTTCATCTATGCGTGTGATTGTCTGTGTATTTCTTTATACTGCTGGATTTTAATTCCGTGGATCTGATAGGAATCACTGCAATCTGCTATTGCAATCATACACCTCTTAGAAGACCACCTCTATCACTTCTTTTTGGGTCTGTTGTACAGACAGTACACTGTAAATTTCTATGAAATTGTCTGTGAAGATGCCCAGCTATCTCCTTTGGATACAAGGAGAAACCAGCTTTGGCTGGGCTTCAGGTGTAGGTACTTCAATTAGTTATCTGAGAATATGAATTTTGTAGCTGACATTTGCTTTCAGAAGACAGATTTCTGCCAAGATTTGGCTGTCAGGAGACAAAAGAGATAGGAATAATATTATTTAGTGTTATAATAGTTGGTTATATGTCCAAGAAAGACTTTACTGGGATATCAAAATTTTGCATATTTAGACATGGTTGGTGGACTAGATTCCTCAAAAAAATTGTAATTAGCAATTTTCCACCCTTCCATCATAGGGTGCTTTTTTTGTTGGTGGTTTTTTTTTTTTCTTTAGCATGTTTTATTAATTCATTTTTTTATACAGTTTGAAAATTTTGAACACATTATTAAGAAAAAAAGGTTAATAATATTTGGGGAAAATTAAATAAGCATTATCAGCATTATCATTAATAGTTACTCATAAACTGAGAAAAAGTAGCAATTTTCTTGCATTGCACTATGTCAATAGTTAAATTGTTGCCCTAAAAAAGGCAAAGACTAACCTAAGAAGAGACATATTCTGGCAAAGTAATCAACATAAGTCTCTGACAAATATAGAGAAAGATTAGCTTGATTTTCATGTAAAAATGTTTTCTACCTTTTCTAATAACTCATAAGAGTTATTAAATATCTAGAAGTATTAATTTTTACATTTTGTTTGTTAAGCATGAAATGGGGCAAATTTATCTTAATGCTAATTTTAATAATGGAATATTAAAAAATTACTAAAAATGAGATTGAAGGGGAACAAGGAAGTTTATAGGAGATAAAAAAGTAAGATGTTTCAGATGACAAAAATAAAGTTTAAGACTATTTAACACATATGATAATTTTTATTACATAAGTATACACATACATTCGTAAGCCAATTTTATGTTACTTGCCAGCTTCAGCAGTTACCTAGAGAACTTACTAAAAGCTGGAGGAAACCTGACTCAAAGAACTTGATCAATCACTGCAAATGTTTCACTTCCTACGAAAGAAAAAATATTTTACATGCTAATAATTGAGTTAAAAGGTCAAAAAAATCCAAGACTGCTAAGATCAGTCAAAAAAGAATGGTAAAAAATCTGTGGTACCAAGGCATATATATATATATATATGCATGTAAGACAAAAGTTTGTTCCACTCTAGTAAAATGCCCTCAAAATTGAGCCTCAGACATGTCTACACTCTGCAGAGGAAAGAGACTCCAGCCAGAATAAGCCTTCTCCTGACCAAGGTGTCCGTATTATTCCAAGCGGAAAGGATCTCCTCATACAGCTCCAGAATTACTCTCTTAGATGTGCATCTTTCATACTTCACTGCTCACTACAAACATGATGTGGATTAATTTTCAAAGCGTGGGTGTGTTGTTAAAGGAAGGAAAAACCTTGTTAGACAAGTTTTGCTTTTTGTTCTTGGAATAAAGGAGTGGGATCGAAAGGCATATGAAAGTCAAAACCTGGTTATAATTAAGGTCTCAATTATAAATTTGTCCTGTTGAAATACAGCCTTTTACAGTGACCTGGAAGAAACTGACCTGGAACAAACATTTCTTTAAGGATGGTTCTCACTTAAAAGTCACAGTATTTTCCTTTGTTGTACATGAGTCAACCACTGAAAAGCTCAAACAAACTGTGAAAGAGTTAGGAATACATAACAGAAAAGTTTTGAGTGACAGAATACGTTGCTTTACCTGTTCAATTTAGTTTAATAAAACTTGACACTCTGGGAAAAATATATTGAGAAAGAGGTTAAGTTCTTGAGACTGGAAATAGCTAGTTTGGATAATAAAATTTTATGTGATTATAAATCTGTACTCAGAATTTATGTGTCAGGTAGTTTTTGTTGAGAGATATTTTTCCAATACAAATTCCAATACAAATAATAAAATTATTATTT
This sequence comes from Oxyruncus cristatus, assembly GCA_013399855.1. Taxonomy (NCBI): domain Eukaryota; kingdom Metazoa; phylum Chordata; class Aves; order Passeriformes; family Cotingidae; genus Oxyruncus; species Oxyruncus cristatus. The sequence goes on from VXAY01002204.1 coordinate 168,499, forward strand.
TTAATTTATTTTTTTAAAAAAATCCAATATATATTGAAAAGACTCAGTAAAATATCATGCAAATTTTTGTTTTGAACTGCAGATTTTGACTGTATTATAAACAGGAGCTAAAATAAAAACTAGTGTTTAGAGCTGCAAACATCTTTAGCTGTCAATTATGCCTGTAAATTGTATATTATTTTAATCCTAGATTTATGGTCACAAGGCTACCTGACCATCTACTTAAAACACTTCAAAACATCATTAATTAAAAATATCTTGGCTCTTTGCACTTTCTCAATTTTTCTAAATCTAAATAGCTTCCCCTGTGTGCGGATAACTCCTCAAATATGTCTTTCTATCACATGCACCATGTTTTCTGTAGAACTTCTGCCTTCATAAGACAAAGTTTACATTTCTTAGGTGTATTGAAACGGAAGAAATTTTAGCAGCCTCAAAGTCTCATTGTATTCTTCTTTAAAATATCAGCCAGAACCATGTTTATTGCAAAACAAACGTGATATAATAGGAGAATACTCCATAGCTCTCCTCTACCCGGTTGTCATGGTGGATTATCTTAGAGGAAAAATTGTCCAGATGGAAGAACAAGCTTAACTGAAGTCAACAGCAAGCATCATCTTGACAGGAATATGACCAAAATTTCCACAGAGTAAACTGCATTGAGGTAAGACGAGATGTTTTTGAAGCAACCTAGGCCCCCAAACTGCAAGCTTTTGGTTAGTCAACAAACCAAATCTGACAACTTTGAAAATCTCATCCGTAAATCACAACTGAAACACAAATCTGACACACTCATTTAATCACATTTAAGTGAATATCTCCCAATTAGAACAGATCCAACTCCAAGTTAAAATCTAATAAAATTCTGTCAGTGCTCAGTGATGTCTAACTTTTAGGCCCAATCCTTAGCTTTGATTCCTAGCCTTCTCCAGTTGCTGTCATAAAAATTAATCCCAGTTAGGTAAACTAGAGCCTGTTAAGGTAACTAAATGAAAATGCTAATGCTGTGGGATAAATGACCCTCCCTTGCATCTCAATGTGTTATTGATCCACACAAAGCACCCTTTACACTCAGGGTTTATTGCCTGGAATTTCACAAAAGCTTTCTTTGAAAAATGGAGACAGATGAAGCCTGGGAACCTCCTACACCTTAAGTCTAAAGCACTACATTTGAATACAGGAAAAAACAGGTACAATTCCCTATTTTACCCAGACCTTGGCTTTCCTTTCATGGGGTAGTACTGAAAATCACAAGCTGGACCATTCAGAGTGAAAGGATGCTGTTAATTCTGCATATTTCCTTTGAAGTCATTCCACTCTCTAAGATAGCACAAAACATTGAGCGTGTCAGAGATCAAGAACATGTGCAAAGATTGACTAGACCAACAATCAGGGCATTTATCTGTCAAGGGAAATTCAAAGGTTCCGGTTTATAATCTCAGACTTTTACCATTTATCTGTACAGTCTTTCAGAATTAGAGATAATACGATAGGACTTGCTTAACCCAGGAGAAATTATAGCAATTTTACAGTCTCTAGCAATTTAACATTAGCAAATTGTGAGCATAGAAAATGTTTATGAGATTAAATACATTATTCAGTTAATGATCTCTTTTGGCAGCAGATCCAGAATGAAGAATGCTTAATGGGTGTAGGTAACTCCTGCTGACCAGCTCTCTAAAAGATATGTGGTGATGACAGTCCTCAAGTGAAAATAGACATATGCATAATTTTCAGGACCTAAAATGCCTAATAGGAAACCACACCAGGGAGGATAATTCTCATAATTATAAACCTGTTATACGAACTTTGCATAAGTAAACCTGAGAGTCATAAAAACACTTATTAGGAAGATTCTGTGAATAAACAGTGGCAATGGTTATGGTTAAATGTCTCACTCCTTCTTTTATTTTTTTTCCCACTTATTCTGACAGGAAAGACCTGATGTGTATTTTATACATTTTGCTAAGACACTTCACAGTATAATTGCTACTCTATATTTCAACATCACAATAATTGGCACCGCTCTCAAACTCAGTGTCCTTTCTTGTGTCCTAGATGTCCTACTATTTAAGATGTTGTACTAAGTCTATTTCATAAAATCAGAAAAATAGAATTACAGAATCATAGAATGGTTTGGATTGAAAGGGTCCTTCAGATCAGATTGTTTGAAGGCCACATCCAACCTGGTCTTGAACACTTCCATGGAGGAAGCATCCACAACTTCTCTGGGCAACCTGGCCCAGTGTCTTACCACCCTCATTACAAAAAGGTTTTTCTTTATATCCAATCTAAACCTATCCTCTTTCAGATTAAGACTCTTGCTCCTTGTCTTATCACTGGAGGTCCTGCTAAAAAGACTATGCCATCTTCCATATAAGCCATCTTTAAGAATTCAAAGTCCTCAATAAGGTCTCCCTGGAGTCTTCTCTTTTCCAGACTAAACAACTCCAGCTCTCTCAGCCTTTCTTCACAGGAGTGCTGACCCATGGCCATCTTCTGGACACCTTTCAATGAATCCACATCTTTCCTGTGCTGAGGACCCAGACCTGTACACAGTACTCCAAGTGGGGTCTCACAAGAGCTGAGGAGAGGAGCAGAATCACTTCCCTGGACCTGCTGGCCATACTGCTTTTGATGAAGCCCAGGATACGGTTGGATTTCTGGGTTGCAAGTACACATTGCTGTCTCATGACCAAGTTTTCATCCACCAGTATCCCCAAGTCATTCTCTGTATGGCTGCTCTCAGTCCATACACCTCCCAGCCTGTATTGATATTGGGGATTGCTCCAACAGGGTGTAGATATTTGCACTTGGTTTTATTGGACGTCATGAGATTTACATGGACCCACTCCTCCAGCCTTTCAAGGTCTCTCTGGATGATATTCCATCCTTTTTGTGTATCCACTGCACCACTAAGCTTGGTGCCATCTGCAAACTTCCTGAGGGTGAACTCAATCTCACTCTCAATGTCAATAATAAAAACACTGATGAAGATCAAGCGGTGTCCCTCAGGGACACTTCTTACTGATCACTTCTTTCACTTCTTACTGATCGCTTCTTACTGATCACTTCTTACTGATCCCTGTTTGGACACTGAGCCACTAATTGAAATTCTTTGATGTGGTCACCCAGACAATTTCTTATTCTTAACTTCTACGTCTGATAAAGACTTTGAGTGACTCTCAGAACCTGGGTATGGAGAGAGGGAAATCCATGTCATCCAGATTAATGAAATTTGTACCTTGAGTTCGAGATATAATTAGTGCTCAAATATTTGCAGAAAGTTATTGCAAAATTGAGATGCAAACATAGATGTGGTATTTTGAAAGAAAATGTGGGAATGCTTTGTCTGGGTGTCACCATTCAAATACATTTTATAAATTTAACTGGTGTTTGTACATTTTTAGTATGATTGTATGTATGACTGCATTTTGGAGTTTTTATGTATGTCCTTGTTTCAGCTAGGGTAGAGTTAATTTCTTTTGAGTATCTGGTACAGTGCTGTGTTTTGGATTCAGAATATCATCATCATCATGGCTAGGCTTTGCGAACAAAGATTAGAGAAGGACTCTACCCACACTTGCTACAAGCACATTGATGGCTGAAAAGGCCAATGTGAGATAGACAAGTCCGGTTGCAAAAGGCACAGTGGAAAGTCTCCTTTGGTGGTACTGGCAAGACTCAGTTCTTTCTGCATTGTCTTTTCTCCTCAGAAATGATTCTGTGAGTGATCTCAAAAGAGGCAGCAGCATTATAGATGGTGTGTCTCCACGTCTCCCAATTGGAGGCCAGAGTAGACCAATGATGGTGGTTGATATGGCCGAGGCTGAGATGTTGTTTCAGGGGCTCCTCTCTTGTGGCAGCCAGTGGTGAGTTCACCATAGAGCACAATCTTGGGGAGACGGCAGTCCTCCATCCTGGAGACGTGCCCTGCCCAACACAGCTGTGTTCTCAGCACCATGGCCTCAATACTTGTGACCGCTGCCTGTTCAAGAACAGACACACTGGTCACTTTGTCAGTCCAGTGGATGTTTAGGATTGTACGGAGGCCGCGCTGCTGATGGAAGTGTTCTAAGAGTTGCAAGTGGTGGCAGTAGATGACCCAAGATTCGGACATATAAAACAGTAGACAAAACAACAGCTCTGTAAACACTAATCTTTATGCTTTTCTTCAGGTGTTTATTACACCAAACTCTTTTACGGAGTCTCCCAAAAGCTCAATATGCCTTCGCTAGCCTGTTGTCTATCTCTTTGTCAATTTTACCGTCCGAGGGAATAACCCTTCCCAAATAAGTGAACTGCTGCACTGACTTGAGCTCTGATTCACCAATGATGATATGGGGATGATGGAAAACTTCCTGAGGTGCAGGTTGGTAGAAAACTTCTGTCTTCTTCAAGCTAACTTCCAGCCCCAAAAAACTCAGCAGTCTCTGCAAAGCAGGATGTTAAATGCTGCAGGGCTGCTTCTGTGTGAGCAACTAGGGTGGCATCGTCAGCAAAAAGCAGCTCACGGACAACATGATTTAAAGGCTTAGTGTGGGCCTTCAGTTGCCTTAGGTTGAACAGGCTTCCATCAGTATGATATCGGATGTAGATACCGTTTTCTTCATCGAGGTCTGCCATGGCCCTTTGGAACATCATGCTGAAGAAGATCGGGAATAAAGTTGTTGCAAGAACGCAACCTTGTTTCACACCATTGGTTATTAGAAAGGGCTCAATGAAATGGTGTTGATAACACACTGATGTTTTGTTTTTTTGCAAAGTCATGTTTATCTTAAATCAAGGACTTTTTCTCATTTCTTGCTCCTCCACTGAGCGGGTACACAAAAGAAACTGTAGGGGCAGCATAGCCAGGAGAGGTGACCAGAACTGACCAGAGGGATAGGTCATACAACACTACGCCCAGTATATAAACTTGGGGAAGTTACCCAGAAGGGGGGCCAACCTGAGTTTGGGAAGGCAGGTCTGGCATTGATCAGTGGGTAGCAAGCAATTGTATTGCACATCATTTGTTTTTTCCCTTATTTTTATAATTATTAATATCCTTTACAATTAATACTTTATTTTTTATTATTAAACTGTTCTTATCTCAACCTACAAGTTTTACTTTGATTATCCTCCCCATTCCACTGGTTTGGGGGAGAAGAAGAGGGTTGAGAGAGCAACTGAGTGGTGCTTTATTTCCAGATGGGCTTAAACTACAACAATGTACAGTTGTCAAGATCTCATATAACAGGATCTTGAAGTTAAGATGCAAAATTCATGTTTAGGTTCTTTAGGATAAGTCTTGGTTTTCAAGAAACAATCATTAGTCAGAAACTGGTAAGATATGCTGGCTCCTCACATCAAAATATGTAGAAATCTAAGTAGCATTTTATGTAAAGTAAGTTTTAGAAAACTACCTCTCTTAGAACTCCAAAACGAGTTGTATACCGAAGTCAGCCCCTCACGCTTAGATTTTAGAACCACTGAGCTAAGAAAATCAAAGCTAAGTAATGCCTTTGTAGGGATGCTTGTGCACTGTGAAAAAAAGTTGCAATAAAAAGATCATATGCTATAATTAGAACAGCATGTCTTTATTTTCCTCCCTCTATAATCAGCATATGTTTCCATCTCTTATTCTATGGTTCCTTAATCAAAACTTGCCTCCGGATTTTTCTTCAGCAGACATCACTAGTGGATTTAAGAATGTAAATCTTTTTTAAAATGTATTATCCCAACTCTTCGGTCAAAGCAGTTCTATTTTGCCACTGGAAGACAAGAACATGTAAGATAAGTGTGAAAGTGTTCTGCAAGACCAGGTACCTAATGTGATGTTTCTAGTACTTGTTATTTGCAGAATGCTTGTCACCGAATGGCACTTCTTGTGCCCAGAACTCAGCTCCCACTCACTGCCATTTATTACTGTGACTGAGTAGCAAGTCCATCAAAGCTATCAGATCACCAAGCTGAACATTCAGAAAATAAGAAATACATAATAGTGACCATCTGTGAAGAGACAGATTAACTGACTTGACACAGGAATTTTCCATAAAATCATTTGTTTGCTTTGACTAATGAGACCTTTTCTCTCGGCTTGCAATCACATTAGTCACTCAGTATGCTCTTTCTAAATTCAGCAACAAGAAAGAATCTTGCAATCAACAGCTTTCTTCACCCCAAATGCTGACTTTTTAACACAGAAGATCTACTCTGCACATCCAATGAAGGAAAAGAAAAAGCAAAGGGAAAACTAGTGTACAATCCTATAAAGTGAGATAGTGTAAAGGAAACCTCTATTTTGTTATATTTTAACAGATGATAATAGCTTGACAAATTTGACCAGGATGATGGCTGATATCTCTACTGTTATGTGCTTTGCATGGGTAAAAACATTTCTTAGTACACTTAAAGGAAGCTGAAAAAACAGATGTGATCAAATTTATATCCATTTTTAGGTGCTGATCTTAAATATGAATCACCTTTCACAGGTTTCTGTAGTATCTCTTTTTTAGTCAGACTGGAGAAGTTGGATTCTAACTTGAGTGCCTTGGTTAAGTCCCTGAAGAAGGACAAAAAAAAAAAGGAATAGAGAAAAATATTTGGTCCTGTATTTTGATAATCCATTATCACAAAGCCATTATAATGAAAATGGTTTTTATTGTTCATTTATGCTATTGTTTCTCCTGTACATTGAGCAAAATTATGCAGCTTCAGTATGTTGTTAATAATTTGCTCTTAAGTATTGTTTTTCTTATATACAGTGAATACTGCAAGAAAATTTATAGACTTCCTTTGATACTTTTCATTTTTCAAAAGCTGCTACATCTGTACAGTCTCCAGTCACAGAACTGATGAGACAGAACATATCTAAAAATGAGACATCTAAATAATACAGGTTGTTCAAGCACATACTGGTCTCCCACAGAGCCCCTCTAATCTTATTTGCCAGAAGCTTTCACACCTTTGTCCAAACAATGAGCACCATCTCAGAGCTTGGTCTCACTGGGCAAAAATACAGAGAAGGAAAAGAAAAGCAGTCTGATATGAAATGTGAGGATAGTAGGGAGCAAGAGGAAAAACAGATAATGAGACCTTGGCCAACTGTGGTATATCTCCTATGGAAAAAAATAATCTTGCATTGCAAGGAGATAAACAATTCTTTTCTCTGAGCCTATATAATCCCAAAGAGCCACAGTTCTTACCACAGGTCTCACTATGCAGTCTCAACCCAGACTATACTAAGATAAAGGTATATGACTACAAAACTAGACAGAGACAAGTATAAACATAAAACTACTCAGCTGGTAATATAGTCATTACTTCCCTCTTTGTAAAAAGTTATATTTCACAGCAGAGCACAATTTTCCTTTTATTCTGAGAGAGTCTATCCCTTTAACTACTGGCAAGGGGAAATGCCCATTTTTATTTCAGCGATAAATGGAGGAATCTCAGAGCATGGTTTACATCTGATTATGCTTGGGCTGCATAAGTCCTCAAGAAAGTCCAGGCTTTCAGCCTATAGGTCTCAGGGCCAACAACAAGAGACTGTGCTGTGCACCCTCCTCCTAACACCCAGACCGTTGTGCCTGGAGGTTTGTGCAACTCACTACTGAATTTTAGGCTGGACTAACTAGAGAGTCTCATGTTTGGAAAGACTAAAGGTGAGAGCCAGGGACTATGGAAGGGTGCCAGGACCCAGGCATGAGATCTGATAGACCTAGAGCACATGTTTGAGGGTCCTGTGATTCTGTGGGTGTCGCAATCAGAGAACAATTGTGTGTGTATGTCAGCCTCAGTCCAGAGAGGAGTAACAAGTCTGGTCTGTCTGTGTTTTGGGGAGTGTTGTGGGTTTTATGCAGTATTGGTGAAGGCACTCATGCTGGTCTGTGTGGCTGGCTGTGTTAGTATCCTCTGTGTGTTTTGTGAATTGTGTGTACCTAGCTTTTGGAGATTATCTTCAACATTGCTGCTGGCTGGATTTGCCAAGGGCAGTGGAACAGCACACATCAGGCTGGCATGGGCAAAGCCACCAGGTCTGAAAATACGCCAGCTCTCCTGGAATAGGAATTAGGAATGCCTGGTTTCCAAAACAGTGCTGCATTCCACTGCTCCTTAACAAAGACGATGGTTAAGGGTGCCAGGGAATGAATGGGATTCTGGTCTACAGTCTAGTAATTCCTACAGTGATACCTTTAGCAAGAAGGAAGGCTCTGCCATTGCTGGAAAATATTTGTTGTGTTTCCAGAAAAAGGAATACTCTGAGCAATGAGGGTTTTGAGGACTGTTTCAGTCATCATATCAGTTCTGACAACTATTGAGGAAAATTCTGTTTTCGGCTGCAATAGGTCTGCCTAAGTTTCTCTGCTTGTTTATTGTAGACAACTTGAGGTGAACAAATCGTGGAAGAATCTCTGTGTTTTTCTTTTTCCTAAATTTTCTCATGAAGATTTTGAAGATTTGTTGAAACAAAATAATCAGAATTAATTCGTGCAGCGCAAGAATAAATTTGTGCAGCCAACTAATGAAATGCAGAAACATGGTTACCATTGTAAACAACCATTCTGCTTCAGATTTTTAAAACTGCTTTTCTAAGAGAAGAACTGAGATACTTCTTATAGGTGAGCCTATCAAATAAAATCTACAACTCTAGTGGATGTGAAAAACAGATATATAGTCAATGTATTTCATTGAGGTTGATGTATATAATAAATGTATATAATAGTAATTTGATTTTATTAAGAGTAAAATTGTATATTCCAAATTTAGCCTTTTGTTGTTCTGTATCAGACTTGATGGAAAGACACTGAGTTTAAAATTTTGCCAATTTTCTTGGAATGACCCAATTTTCTAGGCTGATCCAATGAAATATGGCACCTAGCACTATACAACCTACCAGGACTTTGGAACATCTGTCTGTTACAGTTCTGTTAATTCTTTACATTTTGTTGTGAGTTCCCTCACAGTTGGACATGCTTCTTCAACCTTGACCCATGGCCTTGTGAGACTTAACATTTATCTAAAAGACAAAATGTTCCCCAACATTGGATTTTAAAAAGAGACCTCATAAAAATTTGTGGAAGACACCTTGAATTTTTAGTTTGTGTTTGGCAACTGTGCTGTTACAAAACTCACTGTCTTAGGGTTACAATATTCTTGCTCAAGTGCAATACTCAGAACAAAGATACTCGTGTTTTAGTTATGCCTTCAGCCTGCATATCCAAGTGTTTCTGGGCTCCAAGTCATCCATTTTCTCCTTGACAAATATGACAATCATTTTGCTTCTGCAGTAGTGAAATAGTTATGTTTAGACCTGGTAAGTGCTGTCTGTGCGTTTTTCAGCAGCTTTGTTCACTTTGGAGTTTACAGGCCACATGGCTGACCTCTTCAGAAGCTGAGAAAAGCTCTTGTGGAAAGGCTTCACACAACTCCTGGGAGCTGCCTCTAGAAGACTATCATTTACCTTTATATATGTTTAGGCAGGCTTTTGCAGGTAAGCAGAAAATACTTAAATTTTGAGCTTACTGGAAGTGGTGCTGCCACATAGCTGAGCCTTAGTAAACATTCTATCTTTTCAGCAGGATTTAGCAGTACACCACACCAGGCACTATGGTAACTGCACAGTGTAAACAGCCATCTGTCTGGACTAAGCAAGCATTTTGTAAAACAACCCAGGGACTCAGTTATTGCAAATTTATATAAAAAGTCAGCTCACATTTATCTACTCATAAATTTATGTGTGTTGCTAATTTTTTATCTGCCTGTAGAATTGCATACACCTGTATAGTCAGTGACCTGTATAGCCAAGTTCATGGGTCTTGATTTCAATGCCTTCCTACACCACAGATTTTTCATGTGGTCTTGGTTAAGTCACCACCTTTGGGTTCCTCTAGAAAACGGAAAAAATAATTTGATTTTGCTATTCTGGGTAGAAAGAAAACTGAGGTTTTGTGAAGGTTTCAAATACTAACATGAGGGAATTCTTCCAATTGCTTAATAGTCTTTCATACCTTTTTTTTTTTTTTGGTATCCTTCTGAAGATGTGTAGTTTAGGCTGCCAAAAGCAACAGAAAGGAGGAGAGAACAAACTAATGTTAAATAAATCTATAGGAGAAAGTGAATTATTTTGATAGCAAAGTGTTTAAAGGTGTCTCAGTGGTGGACTCCATCCTCATATTCAGGGAGGAACCATCATATGGCCAAGGCAGAACGATGTGATTCAAATGTGTGAGATGCATAAGACAGTGAGGAAGCACTGGGAGGACAGAGGCTGAACTTTCTTGTCTGCTTTCAGTTAGTGCTGTATATGAAAGCCTCCTCCTAAGGGGATGTAGCCTGGAGTAAAATGCTCATTTAACACAACTTTATCACTTCTTTTGTATTATGTTGGGTATTGCTAAACATCATTGTATTGCATTGTATTGTTTTGTTGTTTGTTTTTTTTTTAAGTGAAGTAGTTAATTTTGTTTCCCATAATGTTCAAGAGTATGATTCTCGTTCTTTGTTAGTTTGAAAGCATCCCCAGTTAATCCATTCTCTATATTATTTGCAAACACATGAAAAATTCTCATGTATGGAAATTATTTCTTAAGGATAATTCTTTAATCTAGACACTCCTTGGAAATACAACCTTTTAATAGTTAACCAGCAACTTACTGGTTTGAGTTTTTTTAATTTTTGCTTCCATGAAAACAGTAGAATATAGGATTTTGTGAGTCAAGTAAAAGTTAGATGCAGTATCTTGCTAAATTGAATATAATTGGTGCACATCCTCTGTCCTATTAAGACTCTCAAAAGAACATTGTGCCTGTCAGACACAGTCTGTGATTTGTGAACTAGACTAATTTTATTTCTCATTAATGGATTTTGTTCGGTTGTTAATTTAAATTCTGTAATTTCTGTCTTGACTGTTTTTTTCCAGGGAAAAAAGTATTAAAATAATCTTGGCCATTTCCTAAGATAAATTTTCTCTCCTCTTCTTTCATTTGTGGCAAATAAAGGGATACTTTTTTTCACTTACTCATTTAAACAACTCCTTTTGTCTTCTACAGATCCATTTTCTTCCTTTTGTCATTTCCCCTTTTACCCTATGTTTTATTCTTTATCTGTGCACTCCTGCTAAGACTTCTTCATCTTTGTTACTAGGTTATCCATCACAGCTGCCAGCTATTCCACCTTTTTTTGGCAGTCGGCCTCATCCCTTCCTTCTATTATTGGATACTTTTACCTTTTCAAGTACTAGGCACCCTCCACATCTAATGGCCAATGTACTTAGCGGAAGAAAACATTATTATGGCTGAGATTATTTTCCTGCAAACCAAAATAAACATCATAAAAGCCAGGAATTCCTGTTTATTCTCATGGGTGAATTTCTACCATAATATGTTATCTATTAAAAGAGAAGTAATAATTGCAGTGTATTTTTGAGAAAATAAAAAATATCAAATCATAAGAATGGAAAAAGAAGAAAAAAACTGCACAGTTACCTTTGGACAAATAGTTAGTTGAATTCCCGTGGAAAAATAGCTGTTCCCTTTGTTATCCACTCAAATCTTGTCATTAGATGCTGAACCCCAAATCAAACTCTTCAATAGAATTGATAGAAGAAAGTTATTTTAAAGCAAAAGGGACAAAGTGGAGATTATTTTTTGACAGACACTCAAACTCAGAGCTCAAACTGTAATCATTTGACAATGTAGCCCCATTCAGAAGTTGTGATAACTCAGAGTCTGCCTTACTGCCATTGTCTACCTGTCGGTTATTACATTGCTCCACAGATTAAAAATCCACTTTCGCCAACTCTGCTTCCCTTGGAAAAAGCTTTTAATATCAGTAAATGCTCTGTTCACTTTACATCCTTTTGTCTGTCAACCTCAAGAAGCTGGTGTCTCTTACAAAGTGTCCTACCCAGCAAATGAAATATGCACTTCATCACCTGCCAGCAGACCTCAGGACCTTTGCTACTCGTCCATATACATCAGGAGAAAAAAGGAAAAAAAAAGCCCCAAAAACATCTTTCAGAGAAATTCATGTTGGGTGACCGTTTTCTTCTCCAGATAGAGGTAAATAAAGGGATATGAACAACTTCTTTAATGAAAAATACTGTGAAGCTCTGCTAATGTACAAACTCAAGTTTATCAGACGTGTAATCAATAAAATAGGTGTCAAAAATCTTTACTGCCATAATTTGTAAATTTTCAACATTTCCCCCTAGCTCCCTATAACTCCTTATAATCAGTTTTAGTCCAAGCCTGGCATTATTCAGAGCACTGCTGCTTAAACTGAAATGAAAATCTGGCACTTCTGCAAGTTTTTCTTTTTGTCCACTGGTGAATCATCAGGGCAGATAAAATTGCATTGCTAGTGTTTAGTGTTCTGCTTCTGATTTACCTAACTGCATCCATTTGTTTGTTAACTTTATTAATGTTTTTTTAAACAACAAACCAGAAAAGAAAAAACTACCAAAGAGTGTTACCAATGTCTCTTACTGTTTTAATCAAAATTAGCTTGTTTTCTTGAAAATGTTATTTGTCATTCTTTTGTGAATTTAGGGAGGCCAAGGAATATAATACCCTATCAAACTTTGAGTACCAAGATTTTTTTTTTTTTTCAACATGGCCTGACCCAGATTTGCTTATAAAGAGAAGTAAAAAGAAATCATGTACTCTCAAAAATGTCTACATCAATCTTAAATACGAGGACAGTTCAAAATGGAAACAAACTTAAGAAAAATTTAAGTTCCAAATCACAAGGTTAGAAAGACTATTACAAAACAAACTCTAAGTAGTGTGCAACATATATGAACCGAATCTCTCCCAAATCTTACCTAAGTTTTCTCTAGCACATTTTTCTCAGCCAGAAACAGCTCAATGATAGCAGATGCCTAACAGTGTTACCTTTGAGATAGGACTAGTATTTAGGCTCTGTCACCCTTTAACATTGTTGTGATGTCACTGTATGCAAATAAATCTTCAGAGCCATTCCTGGAGACTTTTACCTGCTCCTACCTGTCTTGTAACCCCAATAATACATGTGGGATGCTTCATCATGTTACTTCTTTGATTATCTCAAGTACTTACAAGAATTCAGGTTATTCAGGTTAAAACAGAGTTTCAAGTTCATTCAGGATTACACAAGGATTCTTCAATATATTATTATTAAAATATGATCAATGTTTCTCAGTTCAGACATGGTTAGGTGTTTAAGCAATCTATTGAATTAACATACTACCTGTCTTCTCCCTTCCTGCATTACATGATTTCTATTGAGAAATGTTTCCTGGTTTCATAACAATTCACAAACTACATTTCATAAAAAATCAATATTATAAATAGCTGATAATACAATTTACATAATTGTAGATAAAATACTAAATAATTGTGAATATTAAAATATTAAAATAACTTGCTGAGATTACTTTAAAGACCTCTTTCCAATGTAAAAATAATACTGTTGATTTAGGATTTGAAGCATCCATTTTGCTCCACGTCTTTTTCAGATTTATAAGTTCAGCCTGCCAGAAAATGCTGTAACAGCAAAGAGATTCAGAGCCTGTCATTTCCAAAAGGAGTTTTGGTATTAAGTATCTGTGTGTCTGTGCAAGTTTAGCCTGATTAGACCTAAAAGATAGCCTTATATCACTCTTTTCTGTTAAGACAGCCTTTGGGTTGAAAACAAGTTGTCCACTATTATATCTATTAGAATACATTTCAATGATCTTTCATTGCAAAAGAAAAGTTGATTTTTATGAACAGTAACAGAAAACAGTTGCAAGGCACCCCAATGGACTGGTAAAAATTAAACATGTATGAAGCATCCCTCCAGATTCCACGTGTTTCTTGTATGTACCAACCCTATTATCAGGGTTTCCCAGGTCCAATGAAAGGAAATCAATTAGTCATGAAACTTGCAAGCTGGTATTAGAACAATGAGCAACACTTAAATTCACACTGTGTAAATATGTGGCTACATATATTTATATGTGTGTGCGTGTGTGTGTGTGTGTGTGTGTGTGCGTGTGAGCATAGTGTATGCGTAAGTGAAGGTTCATTCTCTTTATTTGTACCAATGTGTGTGTGTGAGCATATTGTATGTTTAAGTGAAGGTTCATTCTCTTTATTTGTACCAATCTGGGCTCTGTAACAAATTATTTTTTCAGATGTTCTCACGCAAGTCAACAAATGGTTTTGGGTTCAGTTTGATGTAGTATCCACGCAGATAACATCACTTAAACCTGGCAGTTCATTAACTTTCTCTTAAGACTCATGTGAAAGTGCTTTCTCTCCTCTCTGCCTCTCTTACATGCTTGGCATGACAAAATAATGCGTATCTTTGTTACTTAAGGTTTTACTACAGCAGTGTAAATCTTTTTGTTGGCAAACACACGAAGCTGCTTGATTGTCTCATTCAAGAATTCTTTAAGCAACAACTTTAAGTTAAACTACGAGCTTAAGGATATAACTAACTTGTGCAGTTCTGTGACACAGATAAATTAGCATTGTCACTGTCCTTGGTAATTTTCTGAGACTTCTCACTGTGCCATTTTTATGGAGCTCTAAATTGCTCATATATTCTTCTTTTTACTGTATGTTTTTAGAGTAAATTTCACTCACTGTGAAAGCAGCTGGATTGAAACATGTGAACCTTTTGGGTTTTTTTAAATCTGATAAGTAATGAAAGGAAATTCAATTCTCGCATGTGACCTACTGCCATGATTTGCCCTGATGATGAGACTCTCTGAAGGATGAAAGCAAGTTGTTCTTTAGTCCCATTCTGTCTTATTTTCTTTTTGTACTGAGAAAGCTAACCAAATTGTTAACAAATGCAAACTGCTATAGTATTCTCTTTTATTTTTTTATTCATTTTCTGCTGTGGAAAACTGGGCCACTAGAAACCAGACTGAGATCAATTAATTTCAACATGAAACAGGAAACAATCTTCTGAAAGTAATATCTCCTATTTAATAGTTTGAGCTTAGTAGCTGATGTATGCTTTTAGAAATCTGACCACAACCCCTGAAGAAGTCATGCAATCTCTGATTTAAAACATAAAAATATTTTTAAATATAAAGATTACTGAGAAGTAACCTTATGTGAGACAGCCTTTGAACACTTATGCTGTGTCTCTGACCACCATTTAGAAGTGTCACTGCTTCTTAAACGAGGCAGCTGGTGAAAGGACTTTTTTCCTCAGCTTCTCAGATCTATTCTTATCCTTCACTGAAAGATGAGAATCAATTAAATATTATTAAACACTATCACACTTCCAGATAGCTGTTGCCAATTTCTTATCCATGGCTGTGTGGCAGAGAGTGGATGTTGCTCCCAGATCAGACTGACAAAGCCTACGAGGATTGACTTATTATTTGTTTGTTTGATTGATTGATGGTTTATTCAAATCTGCCTTTTTTTTTTTTTTTTTTTTGCAGTGTTACATTTCCTAGAGTCATCTGAGGACCTAGCTGTGAAGCAGATGGTCTTCAGTCTTCCCTGTTTTATTTCCACAGCACATTTTGGCGTTGGTTTCTGCCTTTTTGTGGTAGGGCTTTTCTTTACTACAGGTAGGGATGGGCTCCCTGGCCCAAGGTGTGTGAAGTGATTACCCTGCCCACCTGCAGTCAGGGGTCACAGAGGGGTGGAGTTGCTGGTTTAGGATGGCACCTCCCAGGCTTGTGTTCCTAGTTAAACAAATAAACTAGAACTCTCTTCTGAACTCTGAAGATTTTAAAACTCTGTGTAGATGCTGTGGTGTTATGTGTTCAGAGACAGTAGTGGGTTGGATAAAGTGCTTGGACCTTCATTAATTTCCACTTTATCTTCTTTTTACTGGAAAGTGATTTCAATGTTGACCTTTCATATCTGCTACCCTGAGGACAACAAGATGAAAACTATTCAATGTTATCCCTTCTCTTTAATAACAGAATCTGGATATTTTGCTTGTAAGAGAGAAACAATCTCATTCCCAGATTTCATTTTGCTGTGCAACAGGAAATATGTTGTGATATGTAATAGGAAGCACATCTACTTTTACTATTTTCCCATAAAATAATAAAACATATTATTTGATCATGTGTGAGGTTTTGAACAAGTGACAGCCTTAATCTATACTTTAGGGTACCTAACTGAGATTTCTAGAGCTTGGAAGATCAAAAGAAAGGAAGTTGTATTGAAATACAGATAGCATGTTGTTGGCTTGAAATTATTTACATTCATGTTCTGAACTGATTATTAATTTAAGGTTGATATAACCCACACACCCCCAACCCCTACTAAAACCTTGCCATATAAACCCAACACATTACAATGGATGTACTAAAGAATATAAGGAAAGAAATGCCTGCTGTTACCCACTGCAAGCAGGCAGCATTTACCTGTAGAGCTCCTGCAGTGTTTAGGGCTAGTTCTAGGACTTACTAAGCTGCCTACACAGCACCTGTGGAAAATCTCATCTTGATCTGCAGTTTTACTCTCTGAATATATGGACCTACCAAGACTTTTGCACTGCAACTTGCACACTTAATCACTTGTTTTCTACCCCTTTTCATCTGACTGTACTCTAAGGTCCCTTTTCAAGGTGTCTTAGAGCTACAGCTCTACCTTGTTCATGGTGACTCACCAAGTCAGGTCTCTCCATGCTATGTGCAAGCAACAGGATTTGGACAGGTGATTTCAGTGTTATAAACAGCTAAGGCTGCATAAAAATTCTTTCAAGCAATGCAGCTTAAGCTCTTGAATAACATACTATGAATTTCTGCTCACATACTATTTCACTGTGTCAAGGATATCTAAGCAGCAAGCGAAAAATCTAACATTGATAACTTACTCTCTCTTTCCCTTAAGTATCCACAGCAAAATTGAATGACTGTGATTTTCAGGCCTTTCTTTGGTTTGCTTTAAGGATGAAAAATGTAGGGGTTTTAAGATAATAAGCATTCAGAAAGCATTACAGTCTCCAACAGACTTAAAGAACATACCCCAAACCACTGCAAAATGTTTCAAGCTCCCCTTCCTGTTTGAGCCTTACTGGAGCATCTGTGGAGGAGAGAGGGAGTGCAATGTCAATCAAAGATTACATTAGATAATATTCATGACAGGAGTATATACTCTTGTGTCAACATAAGCACAAATATTTTGCAACTATTAGCAAGCTCTGGGTCTGAAATATGCACTTTTCTTTGTGGCCACCACGTAATGGAGAGTTAACAGAGATGGATTCTACTTCTACACAGCAGCCCACCTGAGGAATCAACACAGTCAAGAAAGACAAACACAGAAATAAACCAGACTACCGATTAAAAAAAGAATACAAACCCAACAATGTTATTACAGGATCATAATTCAAGTTGTAGATCAGCTGTTGAACTCCACTACCTTTAACTTCTTCTCTTCTCCCTCGTGCAACTACACTGAAAAAAATAGGGTTATCTGGGCATATATTCTATTCGCTGATTCTAAATGTATGAGTAAACAATAAAACATCTTAATTGACTTGAGGACAAATCTAGGTTGTAGGATCTTTATTGTCTTCTGATTCTTAAAGTAGTCCTTACAGCCTGAAATCTTTAGATTTGTTTCAGTTTAAGTAAACTTTGTTTCTGTTTAAGTACACTCGCTTCATTTTATTTAATCTATCCACAGAATCTTTTCATGATTACATAGCAACCTCTGAAAACAAAAAGTCTGAAGGCTAAAGTTATACTAAATCTAAGGAAGAAATAGAAAACAACAAAAAAGAGTGTTATTTTATTTTTTAAGGGGAAAAGAAGACGTTGGTAGTGAAAACTCAGTACAAAAGATAATTTTAATGGTAGATATGATCATGATGTTGGAGATTTTCTACATTTGCATTGATCTTTAAACAGTTCTGCTTTAAAAGTCATTAAAGATAAATTTACTATCCACCTTATCTGTAGATTTTTATGTATTAATTTATTTTGTCTAATAAAATGTTATAATCTTGTTCAGTGGTTGAAAGTAACCGATGCTTAAGGTACTTTTTACTACAGTCTCTCAATTTAGTTTATAACATGCTGTTCCTTACCACTTCACAGCTGCTAAACTGTGTGTTACAGACTTTTTATTGCTTATTCTGTTGACAAAAATGTACTACAGCTGCCTTATATTTTAATGGTGTTTTAGTGAGGTATCATGTCATGAATTTATGCTCAACACAGGATGCCTCAGCATATAATTAATAACCACATTAATACACTTTGGTGAAGACACTTTCAGACCCCCTTAGGAACGGCCCTTTACAGATTGCCACCTGATAAACCAGAACTTCCTTGTTTCTGCTTGTCACACATGGAACAGAGTTTTCATAATAAGCTTCAAGTGATTTTCAATTCCGGTTCAATTTCTCTCTATATAATATTTATCAAGATTCCTCAGCTTGCTCTTCACCATAGAGTCAATTTTAAATCTACAAGATCAGAACCCTGCCTTCTCCATGACACTTTTAAAACAACTGGTATATAGAACTCCTACAAATCCAATGTATCTCTGTCTAGTCTCCTCTGCAGCTTTGGACCCACATGGAGAGGTTGGACTGCCTGACCTCCTGTACCATTCTCTGAGTCTGTGAAATACCAGAACAGTAATGGTAAGTGCTGTCATGAGTGTGAGAAAGAATTAAACTCAAATTCCTTCAGATTTTTTATTTACTTTATTTATTTTTATTTTTGTGGTGGTTTTTTTATTTAATTTATTACTTATTATCATGAACTTCAATTAAAGCTTTACTGTGGCTGGGGTATCTGTAAGGTCTTCTCTCCATGTGAGTTCACTAGGTTGTTCAACAATATGAGAGTTTCCTTTGTAATGTCTCCCACAGAGCAAGCAGAGATGTGTTTCCTCATTGTGGCTGTCTATTTAACTAGTTGTTTCTCGGTGTAATTCCCAGTGTGAAATTTTGGTAAGTCTATTTTTGTACTACCAGGTTCAACAGTTGGGCTACACAAAGATACTTCATCTTCCTCCCTCCTCCCCTAAAATGCCAACCTTTCCTGATCACATAAACCTCATTCCTTTGGGAAGCCTGGATAAAGGGAAATAAGTGAATCTTTTGAAAGTACTTTTATTAAATTATTCTGAAGAGAGATCATGGGAGTGTCTAGGCATTGCCTACTGTACCTCACTCACAGGAATGGAAACATGAAAACTTAAAATTACCAAAGATTACCTTATTAACTGGCAAGAAGATGGCAATGGAGTAGAATCTAACCAATGAATAATTTGAATGAACTCAAAAAGGAGGCAAACCCCATTTATTTTGTTTAACATTTGATTAGTTGGTTTTGCTCGGTTCTCATTTTGTGTTTTAATTTTCCATAATCAGCTGTCAGAATAACAGGTGGTTTTAGAAACTAGAGAACTAAATTAATACACCAGTTACTGGGGCATATCTGTGCATCTTGGGGATATCTGGCCTCAAAAAGTACTGACTTCTCCAGTACAAATAAACTGGAAAGATGAAGAAGTCTGGAACAGACAGTGTACACAGTTTCACACAGCCTGAAAATTCTGCTTTGTCCTTATCTGAAGTTTAAAGCTTTACTTTAAAATAACAAGAGGCCGAGTAAGGACAGAATGAAAATGAAAGACAGGATTCTCACATAGTCCAGGCTTTTGACCTGTAGTTTTTCTTCATTTTCTTCGAAATAGGGTCTTCCAACCTCACCAAATCAGGGGCTTTTTATTATCAAGAAAGAGAAACGAGGACTTTTGTTTCTCAAAGACTGAAAAATCTATGTCAACAACTCCTTAGAGTTTATTGAGTTTGAATAGTCTCAGTGAAATGTTTTCAATTTGATGAATGATAAAGATACTTGCTTAGGACTGGTTTTGGTACATTCTACCGGGATTGACTGTTCTGATCAGACACATGTTCTATTTATTCCAAGTTCTTGAAGGACAAGTAAAGTTTTGCTACTGCATACGTTAAGAATAAGTTAGTATAATTGTTGACTAGGTAAATTATATTGAAAAAAAAACATGTTTTCTCCATCCCAATGCTTCTACAAGTGTTTGTATTCCTGTATCCTGTATCCAGTAACATTTATGGAGATTGGGACTCCATTGTGTTCCATACCACAGGTGCACATATTTAGAAAGATTTTATAAGAGAAGAAACCATTTACAGTAGTGTTAATAGAGCATTACATGAAATTACTTTTTGTGCTTCTGAGATGGTCATCTCAGCAGAAGAGTATCAGAAAGAACAGATATGAGCAAGTACACAACCTTTCTGTAATCTGATCAAGTCTAACTATAAATCACCATGTCCCTGCAGACGGAACTCATTTGTTACCCTTCTGCTTCCATAGCATAGCATCCGCTGTCGAAATGCACTTCAGTCTGATTCAGTTCCTTTCCATCTATCATCCTTTCTGACTTTCCTGCAAGGAGACTCCCTGTGCTTTAGTATTACCATCTATGCCAAAGTAACTATCTGTAAAATCACTCAGAAAAGTCATCGTGGGCTACATTTTGGTTTGTTAAGATTTTACAAGAAATCTAGTAAATTGTTTCAATGGCATTTCTTTTCCTGGATGTAATTTACTTTCTGTAGATCCTCTGGAAAGAGATCCCTGAAGGTCTTGAATGTCTACATTTCTAAAAGAATACATTTGTTTTGCTTAAATTTCATGTAAATAATCTCAGAAAAAATTTAGCACCACTCGGTGGAAAGCAGCTGTCTGTGCCCATGGCTTTTGTTAAGTGTGACTTTGAACATTTTGGTTTCCTAAATGAATATGGCTAGCATCACAAGGCACCTGTGCTAGAAGCTGTTCTTGTGATACTGCAGCTGAATACAGTGCTAACAGAAAATTGGGTTCAACGTTGTTCCTGTTACTGCCAGTAGCTCTTTGTGACAGATGGCTATTTCTGAATATCCGTGTCATGATTGTGAGGTTTGATTGGGGGTTTTTATGCACGTTTTTGCAAGAGCTGTGGGAATAAATTTTATTTGTGCTTCTGGTGAAACAGCTATCCAGGGGAAGATGGAGGATCTGCTTAGATGACCTCATTTTAAGATAGACTGGGCAGAATTAGAGCCATTTAAAGCTGGTCTGAAACTGCCATTGGAGCATCCAAAACTGAAGATGCCACTTTCAATAGAAGGACAATGAAAAAGGGCTGACTGAGGCCCTTGGTATACTGGCTCAAACTCAGGCTTGATTTTGGGTAGAAGGATGGCTCTAATAAGCTCTGTGAACAGAGTCACTGGCTGCACATGAGTCTTTCCTCTAACCCATCCACAACACTCCCCTGCCTGAGCTCCTGCCAGGCAGCCTGTTCCTGTCCTTCACACTTGGTCCAGGTATGGAGGTAAATAAGCAGTGCTGGTGGTCAGTGGATTGGGCTTCAGTACACGATGGTGTGCTGCAGTCAGCTCCAAGCTTGTGTTGTAGAAGAGATATAAACTTGCAGCCTTTGCATAGAAGGGAAATATTAATTGTTTCATGAACTACATAGGTCAAATACTGTATTAATAATGGATTTTAAAACTAGACACTGAGGCAGAGGACGAGTCAATAAAAATTATTGAATGCCTCTGACTGAGGAAACTGAAGGCTGTCTGATTTAGCAAGCAAGAGGTGAACAGAACTTTACAACCATGCTGGACAGATACTTCTTCACTTTGTCTCTAGGTTTCCAGGTACCAGATGTTTATGTTTTCCCAGATTAAATTCTTTTTTTTTTCTCTTTGAAGTAGGCTAAACTGCATTTTACTTCAGAGTTTATTTCAGGTTGAAAGCAATTAATAAGAAAAGTTCTTCATGTACTGAGGAAAGATAAAGACAGTGGGTCAGAGATAAATGCAACAGAAAATTCCATGTAATGTGTTGCTACTGTAGCTTTCAGGTAAACGTGAAACCCACAGAATGCAAAATGGATTTATTTAGTAAAATGTCAAGCTTCAGGTGAACCACAGATAAAATCCAATTAGTATAAACATATGACAGAGAGGATACTTGAACTTCTAGGTTTTTAATAATAGGGTTTCTGCAACTGGACAGTGAGTAGATGGCAGTCAAAAGCAGATTTAATGAATAGATTTATATGAAAGACTTAGACAAAAGTCTTCTTTATGTATTTATTCTTTTATATATTTATATATATATAATTATATATTTACATATTTATTCTTTTATATTTATTCTTTCACCAGTAGAATAAATAATTCCATTAGCAAATGGTCACTCACTTTTGTTATGTACAATTTTTTTATCACCTATATGCTCAGCACTAGGTATTCATCTGCATTGTCTTGCTAATAAAAATTCTTCTCCAGAGGTATAGTGCTAAAGGTTGCAAAGAATATCAGTCTGTAGTGATGGTTTACAAATCAAACCTAGTGGGGCAAAGCAGTTTAGCAGTGTGCACCTCATCCTGTGGTGTGTAAGATTACCCACATGCAACACTTGAGCTGTAAGCATTTCCATTTGAGAAGAGTGATGAAAAAAACTTCAGTAACATATGCAACACATGCTCACTGCAGCACAGTAATACTCAGCACCCTCATGTTTAATCTCATAGTAGTCAATAGGGCATAACAGTGAAGAAGTGAGATGACATAACTGAAGCACAAAAAACTGGAACAGCTTCCTGCCTGTGTTCTGGCAGGTTGTGGAATATTTTGCTACCCAGAAAAATAACCTCATTAATGCATTTAAAGGTAGGCTGACCAAAGTCCTGGCAAATGTATAATTGAGAAAACTTCAGAATTAACTTGATTAGATTATATAGTTCTTTCCAATTTCAACCTTCTACAGCTTTAGGGCGTGGAGTAAAATTACTGGTCTTTTAGTAAATTATTTCCAACATGCCTAGCTGCATTTTCCACTATGCAAAAGAATTCTTACGTACTGGTGCATTCTACTTCAGCTTACTAATTCAGGATCACTCTAATATTAGGAAGGATTTCACTACACATCAGTGAAAGAGAAATCCTGTCAACTTTTCCCTGTAGTAGGTGAAGAAATGGATTGCCATTTTTTTCCTTCTGCAATTTCATGAATACCCATATACTTTTTCTATCATGATTCCAGGGAGCTTCTAACATTTAGGAGAAAACCCTTCAAATAATAGTAGGACATGGTTTCCCAATGATGAGGCAATAAAACATATTTGGGATAGTAATCTTTACTTATAATTGTTTTCAATTTATACTGTGGCAGTAGTTTGTTACATTGTTTGCTTTGCTACCTTCCTCTTTTGTAGTAGGTGTAGGTGTGAAATGGTTGGTGGCCTCCTACAAGCAGATAATTTGAAAGAATATTAGAATTTGGTTCAGCACAGGTTTTGACTTAACCCAGTAGAATTTTGAGGAGGTATTCATCATGCAGTTTAGGACATGGATGCTTAAATATTTGCAAAACAAGGTGTGAGTCACTTACTTCAGCCTATATACCACGTGCTTTATTAAGATCATGTAGGGTAATTCACCTGACCTTTAGACACCACAACAGAAAGGCTACAGGTCCTGTGCTGCATCTGCAGAAGTGCAGACTTCTTGGTTGGCACTAGACACACATGTTCCAGTCTAGATGTTCATACGAGAGCTGGAAGCAGGTCTGGTAAATACAGTCAATGGACTACAGAAAGCTATTCAACTCGTTATTCTGTACATGCTCATATTGCACTGTGTACCCCCTTTTGTGTCCATTGGACTCAGGTGAGCACTCAGATGTTACCAGAGAATAATATTATTTTGATTTGTGTTATACTAGGACAGGTGCCTCGTATAGGTGGATTTATGTTACACTAGGACAACCGTTGCTTGTCTTTTCAAAAGAGAAATTTTCATCAGATGTACCTGAACTCTTGACTTGACATTGTTTTTAGTCTCTGTTTCTTGCAAAATATTAAGAAGAATTATGAATCTTCAACAGACTTGTTTTTCTAGTTCTGATTTGAATCCGGTCAGGATTCTTTTTTCTTTTATATGTCTCTTGGAAATACCCTGTCCCTGCTTTATTAGGCCAAAGAGATGGATTTGCATGTTTTTTGCCATCCTTTGCCATCCTATGCAAATTTTCTATATTAAATCCGATGCTGACTCTTCTATCTATTAATCTGAGTTTGTCATTCTGGGACATTGTTTTGTAGTTTCAAAATGTGTAGTAGTAAGCAATGTATTTTAATACGTTGCAGAGGTTTCTGGTTAAAATTGGAATTTTTCCCCCATAATTTATGGCAGGTTTAATTAAAGTACTTTCCTTTGGTCTAATCATTATAATGTTAGTAATTGTAAGTTCCAGGGACCACTTTAAAAATATATCTTTCCAATTCTGGAATGTAGGGTTTATGCTTTAGAGGTACTTGCCATTTATGGTTGTAGAACTGGTGGCTGCTATTAACTGCAGTTTCTCTGTATCATCCTCGGCTTGTTTTCTTAGATCGGGTTTGTGTAGCTGGAGCATTCGTTTATGTTTCAGGTGTTTTTCTTCTGACCTTGAAGAGTCAATAAACACTGTTTTCAGTTAAAGTACGAAAACACTGCTTCAGGCTTTTCTTCCAATATTTTTCTCTTTTTTTTTCTTTTTTAACCTGCTTTTAGAGATTACATATTTGACCATATGTTACTACTTAATTGCATTTTTTACTTTTATATTTGCTTTCTTTTTGCTGGTTAGCAATAGCTAGTGATTTAAGATGACATGCAAGCACTCATAAAGAAAACCATCCAGCCATTCACTTTCCCTCATTATTCATGCCTTTTTTAATACATGCAAGCATATTTGGTGTAATGACAAATAAACTGTTTGCTTGAAATAGGGACAGGGCTTGGGTATGTTAGTTTTTCTGCTCCATTACTGAACTGGGAAAAGGAACAAACAGGTGTTTATTTACTTCCTGAGCTGTTCCTCGTTTGCACCTCGTATTCAGATTTACTCAAAGCTTCCAATACGATGGAAACAAATCCATTTCCATGCAATAGAGTCCACTTTACAGTGATAACCTTGGGCTGCCTGGAAGCGATTTGTTAACCTCTGAAGTTCATATTTCAATTGTCAACAGTAGCATCACTTGATCTGTTGAAGCAAAATACTGTCCTAGTTTTGGTTGGGATGGAGTTCATTTTTTCTTATTAGCTGAGCAAAAAAAAAAAAAGGGGAGGGGAGAAGTGAAAGGGTTTTTTAAAAAGAGAGTGAAGATAGTGCAAAATGATCATTGAGGAAACATCCTTTCTTGCCCTCACACTTTTCCAGGATATATTTAGCAATTTTTTGTAGTAACCCAACTTGTAGAAGCCTAGAGAAAACCTGCCTTATGGGATCATTAAGTTCAGGAGTTTAGGTGATTGATTAAATAAAATAGGGATGCTAATTCAGGAGACGTGCATTGTGGCATAACTCCAGAAGAGCAGGCCGAGGGGTGGGATGTAATACAGTGGCTGGGCAATAAGCCAATGAACAGCATCATTGTAATTGCAGATGAAATAATAATTACTTGTGATAGCTTACTAATCAGTGAAAGCATGGAAGAGGCTTCTGACAAGCGCCATCAAGGTAATTAAGGTGAAGCATTGAATTTGCATAAATTTACACTTTGATCATTGTTCACAAGATACTGTCTCTCAAAATAAACTTGGCTGGTTTCAAGATGAGCACTAAATCAAAGCAAAGGAGTGCAATAACTGCTCGGCATCAATAGTGCTTACAAAATACAGATGCACCTTACATAGGCAATTATCTAAAGAATCTATTGTCCTTAATCAAAGGATGATACTCAAGTTACTTTTTCAAATTACCAAATAGTTCTAGTTAACATATGCCATTCTGCTTGTAGCTCTTTAAGGAACACAGAAAAATCCTGAAGATGAGACCTTTGGAAAACACATCATTTGACTATTAACCTTGTTTAAAAATACTCAACCTGCTAAATGAGGACTGGTGAAGGTGTCATTCCTCATGTTATTTTGACATACCTATGCAAGCTGTCTTGGAAACATATATTTAATAGGTTTCTTTAGGAGCTGCAAATATGATGCTCTTATGATCTCAGGGCCTAGGAAGGTTAAGCTTCAGGTCTCTGGGCACATTTCCTGAGTATCAGCTGCCAGGGTAATTCTAGTGCTCAGCCCTGCAGTCATAGCTCTGTAGTCTGCCTTAGCTCCTGTTCTGTGATCCTTTTCCCTCTGGGAAACAGCAGTGGGTCCCTTGACAGTGCAGTCTCCTAAAGGATCTAACAGTTTATGTAAAACAAAGGACTTTGAACTCTCAAAGAACGTATTCAAATAGCAAAAAACTAGGGTGTACACATCTACTCATTCTTCCCTAAGGTTTATCACTTCCTGGAAAAACCCTACTGAGACTTCTGGAGTCCTTCTCTCTGTCAACCTTTCTATACAGATAGGTTAGGGATTTTCCACTCTCTTACTATGTTTTTTTCAAAGCTGTTTTCTCTTACAGATTGAGAGGGATCATCTTATTAAAGATTAAATCTTATTAAAGATTAAATCATATTAAAAATAGCAATGGGTTTTAAACTAATCACATGGTCAATCATAGTTTCTGAATATTCTTATTTATATTACAGTGTTGTTTGCTCTGATTTTGACTAACATCATCCTACAGGAAACTTCTTTGACTCTCTACCTAAGCATGTAATATTCATGCTCTGAAGTATTTCAGTATTGGTATATCATAATGCAAAAATTTCATATATGTCATGTAGGTAACCATACACACATGAAATAATAATTTAGCTGCTAAATAATTTTAGCCACTAATTCTGGAAATTTTTCTATTGCCTCCTTTTGTTCTTACCTCATCCTCCATCTGCAGTAATGTTGCATAAAATTAAGAATCAAGGTTACTATAGCTGTCATCTACTGTAAGAATTTTACACCTTACTTACTTATTGCTCTTTATTTTATTCCTGTCTTATATATGGTTGTCCACTAACAAAATTGTAAATTATGCTGTCATTTTTCAGTGGGTTTTTTGTATTTTAGACACGCAAATTCTTTTTGCCTAGGTACAAAGTTTTAGTAGAAATAAAATGTATTTGTCTAGTACAGTATGTGCTTGGCATGTTTTTATATTGTACTTATTTAGAAAGATGATCTCTTAAAGCTCTTGCTCTGACACAGCCATGAAGCATGTAGAGTTTGCTTTTACAGTGCAGCAATAAACACGTCCACTTAGGTACCAGAGATTTTATACTAAGACAGATCTGTTGGGAAGCTGTAAGCTGCAGGCTGTATTCCAGGCAACCTCCACTCACCAATGTAATTATTTGATTAAGAGTGAGTCTCATTATTGTGTATGTGAGCATTCTGTGCACAACTCTTGTGGTGATGGGCATACTATATATGTCTTCCAAATGTCATCTGTTCTGTCATTGTTTTCACCTGTTTATCAATAAATGAATAAAGCTACTTCACAGAATGTTAGAGAATTAGGACAGGAGATACATACCTAATGCTGAAGCTGCCTTCCTTATTACAAATCTGATGATTTTATCACAAAAATATATCTCATAAGTCATATCTCAGCTGAATCTAAAAAGTTTTTCAGAGATTCGATAACACTAAAACTGTTTTTGAATTCTGTTTTGAATGCCTGGCTCCAGTAAATCAGTAGTAAATGCTACTTGATTTCAACATGGCTGGGGTTTCACCCATGGTATTCTAAAATGTTTCTTTAAAATTCATTCATTTAGCTTTTTGAACTCAGGATATCTTGGTCTTTTTTTTTTTTTTTTACTACTGGAATGAGATGTGGCAAGGAAAAGAAGAGAAGCTAGTATAAAATATACATAACAAAAGTGTGCGTATTTTTCATAGGGATTTTTTAATGAGGGATTAGTTACATAGGAGCTTTAGGGATTAATTAACCAATACCTAATTAAAGCAGAGTTCTAAAATGGATTCTCTGTAAATCTGAAAGTCATGCTGAAGGAGAAAAAGTAGAAAAGTGAAATGATGTAGAATTATGGGACCTTTTTAAATTGAGCCAACATATTACATCAAAAAGAATTGGGGAAAAACAGGAAAAGAGTCTAGAAAAGTGGGAACAGGAGGTTGTTACTGTCTCTCTATTCCTTTTGCATTTAATGGGTAAAAGTCCTAATTTGTCTGGCCCATGTATTGACCCAGGTTTGCTAACTGTACTCTGAAAAGTCATCTATTTGGAAAGTAGGCTTCCTGTATTGCAAGCCAGAGTGTCTTTCTGTGTTCCTACTTAGTGCTCACCAGAGTGGATGTAACTCACTGAGGACTGGGTAACTACACACAAGATGAAGCACTGATACCGAAGTCTACTTTCATTAACTGCCCTTGATTTTGTGTATATTCATTGCTTTGTCTGTATTATCCCCATTCTTGTATCATTTTCTCCACCCTGATATTTTCACTGCATCTTCATAATACAAACACTGCTCTGGTGGCTTTCTTAGAGTAGTCTTGAGCACAGTCACTTAGAGATTCACTATAATGAAAACAAGATGTTTTGCTAGAAGACTAATATAAAAAACATGTTGACTCTCTAGAATAACATCCCCTTGTATTTTGATTTTTTGACTATTTTCCCAAGTAGCATGTAAAATAGAGCCAATATTTTTGGAGAGAGGAGAGGGCCTTGGATGGTTTTAAGCTTTTAATAAAGGTAGCATCACTAGAAATTATAAATCCAGATTATAATGTGTGTCTTTTTTTTTTCTCCTTCCAACAATTTTAAGGTTAAAATGAGCCTTAATGCATTTTTATTTGAAGCTCCTATACAATATGGACTATAAAAATTCACCTTGCAATACCTTCACTGAATCTAATAATTTTTGGATGAATAAGTACAGATTTTACATAGTCTTAGCTCAAAAACTTTTATGAAGGTGCCTCCATCACTTCTCCAGGGAAGTTTTTCAAAAGGTTAATCACTGTTAAAATGCATCTTTCTTCCCTTTTGAATTTGTCTACCTGCAATTTTAGCCGTTAAATTTTTTAATAGTTTTGCAAATTCATGGTCAGATGGTTCTGCAGCATGGCCAAACACTAAATCTTTTTCAAGGTCATTGCTTCTTCCCAGGATGTTCAATAATCTTTTGTCCCTCCATATTTATGTCTTTTTATCTGACTCTAGGAAAAATGGTAGCTGACAGACCCCATTACTCCTCTTTGAAAATGACCCCATTAAAAATGGCTTAGCTTAGTTTAAAAATGACCTGTGTTATTATCTATCACTTCACCAGTCCTTGGTTGTCTATAAACCTTGATGAAGAATTGTTTGTATTTCCTTCACATATCTGATGGAGACATTGAGTTGCATTGGATTGAGGCTATATGTTCATTCTGTGATTTCCTTTTAGTGATTACATTTTGATACCCACCAGTTATCGCTTTGTCATCTATTGACTAGGTACTGCATTGATCTTGAATAGTGCTAATTCCTTCAATGAGAGTGTAGTGTGGTAAAACTCTGTTCAGCTGATCACAAAAAAAAAAAAAAGAAAACGCGGCTCAACAAAACCCAGTTCTTTCCACCAGAATTGACTAATCCAAAAATATGTATAATCAAAGGAAAATCTGCTGTTTACCACAGTATTTCCCTGATTGTATGGAAGAGTCACAGGCTCAAGAGTACTGTTTGCACTGAAATAGTAACTAATCCCAGCAAAATCTACTATGTCTCCGTCTAATGTAATGTTATGTCACTCCAGGATCAAACACACAGTACAACTTTGCCTGACTAAATATGAGAAGAACACATTCAAGTGTGAGAATACATTCTATAGAATTAAAAATAGAGAATGTACACTATAATCTGAAGTCCAGAAGTAATGCCAGATTGTGTTCTGTGTATCTCCTGTTGTTAGATTTCACAGATAGAAATGAAGTGGCTGCTACTCCAGGAATCTTGGTGACATTTTGTTACTCTTAGTTCAGAAAACTTGGGATTTTTAAAAATTTTCTTCACAGCAGTACCTGCTATCGGTGGCATATTGTGTTCCACAGACACAAGTATCTTTCTGCAGTTGAGTTTGAAAATTCAGGTTGTGGTACTTGACTCAAAATCTGGATTTGGGGGAAGTTATTTATCTATCTATTTATTTATTTATTTATTTGCTATTCCCATTTAGAATTCAGAGTTAGAAACACTGTTATATTTTTCTCCCTAGATTAAAAGGTTCATATTTAGCACAAAACAGTGATAACTATAATTGCTGCCTATCTGGTTCAAAAGTGACCCTTTCATACTCAGTACAATATCAGGATGATCACTACAATCCAACTATGAATTAACTAAATGTGATCCCGTTTCCCATGCCTTAAAGGTAGACTGTAGGATTATACTGAACTACATTTCAAAGGCAATGTCAGTACCTGTCTTTGACAGAATTCCTCAAATCTGCGTATACATGACAACATACTCAGTAAAACTGATTGAAATCATTAAAATTGGTTGAAAATTTCCA
Organism: Oxyruncus cristatus; assembly: GCA_013399855.1. Classification (NCBI taxonomy): domain Eukaryota; kingdom Metazoa; phylum Chordata; class Aves; order Passeriformes; family Cotingidae; genus Oxyruncus; species Oxyruncus cristatus. Next base: position 198,903 of record VXAY01002204.1, read on the forward strand.
TAAAAGGGGTTTTTATCAGTGATATACAGCAACTAAAAGGAATTTAAATACTCCATGGATATGTATAGATAACATTTCTTTTAATAGAGGATTTTTTTTTATCAATAGGAATAAAACGTGTTATTTACTATTTTTAATTTTTACTATTCTATTTTAGCATTAAAGGAAAAGACAAAACAAAGCCAAAATTGCAATTGAAGAGTCACAGTCACAACGGTCAACAACACAATGAAATTAAGGGAGGTACTGCCATAAAACTAGGTAAACGTTTCTCTGTAAACCAGTTCTATGAACACTTACTGAGGATATACATGCATTTTATGGCTGATTTTTAATCCCATTCTTTGTAGGAGCTCAGTTGTCTCAATTTACTAACGAAGTTTAGGGAAATTATCAGCACTGAAGTTGACCTTTAGGGAATCTTAAATTTCAAACAACCAATACTTTTACGGATAAAATAATATTCTTTCCCTCACCCACTCCAGTAAACTACCACAATCACAATGCTAACTCTGTGTTTCGGTTTTGATTTTCACATTCTGAGGACAAACTGGTCTAATTTAGCTTCAGACCCTTTGATGAACTACATCATAGACAGCAAATTCACTCCTACCTACAACCTGTGCTGGGCACTCGACACTCACAGCTCAGCAAACGACTCTTTCTGAAATGAACTTCAAGTTAAGGTGTAGAAGTATTTATACACCTCATATAATGAAATATTTAAATTGGATTGGGAAAAATGGAGAGAGAAGGCCTAACCTGGGCAACAGTGTCGAAAGATACCTAATTAAATAGACTAGGAAAACTCTGGCTTTAATAAGTTCTGAGAAAACTATCTTTAATAAAGGGTTCAGAATTCAAGAGTTCTCTAGTGAATAGTATTTACTAAAGAGTTCAGAGAAAACCAGTGATTTTCTATATGTGCATCTACACAACAGTAAGGGGTTAAATGCCTAACTGTGGTTATGCTGCAATCAACAGAAAGCAGGTCCTTTTCCCAGAATAGTATTTCAAGTAACTGAAAAGCTATTTCTAGTTTTAAAATTTATGTCAGTCAAACATACCTAAAAATAACTGTTATCCCCAGAAAATTTGCAAATTATGAGATGAAAGAAACATTGTTGATGCATGAAGCAAATGCTTGCATTCACCTTCCGTGAATTTTTCTAGAGAGTTCTGTCACATCTGGTTTCAAGCTAGTATGAGTTGGGGACACATGTTCTGTTCTAGAAGAAAATACCATCTCAAACATGATGAGTGAAACAGATTTTTATTTAAGTACAAAACATTCATGATCTATAAACTAGCAAAGTGCCTTTAAATTACCAACTTGAATAAGTACTTTGCAGAACCAGAGTCCCAGTATTAGCAGTCGTTCTTAGCACAATAGGGATGAATAGCTAACAAAAGATTTGACCTATTTGCCTATATTGTTTCCTCTTTTGAGTATCATTACCATTGGTACTTTGAAGGAGCTTAAGGGAAGTGAGAGAGAGAAATAAAATACAAGGATAGAATGGAATGATGATAGACTTATTTACAGAAAATACTCAGCAGGACAGAAAGTGATGGCTCTGAATATTTTTTTTAAATTGAAGTTTTTTGTCCCAGAAGGACATCCAGTGCCCATGCTAACAGATGAACTTGTTTTGGTATGAGTCAACAAACCTTCTAAAAACCAAAACAAACAAAAAATATTTTCAAGGGTTAGATATATATATTGCAAAGTGTTAAAGAAAGAGACAATACTGTGAAAGATTTATTGATATATGAGCAGTAAATGTCAGGAAAAAAATACTGAAATTACAATCATACAGAAGAGATAAAATAGATATACTTGTAGAGTGAGGAGATGTCGTATTTCCAGTTCATCTGAGGGTGATGATAGATAAAGATTTTTTGAATGTTATGAGGAGGACTGGAAGGCCACAGATGTGCTCTGCATTTCTTCACCAGCCAGGTGGAAGGAGTGGGTGGAACCAAGGTATACAGAACACCAATTTCCAGGTTGTTAATTTTAGTATAGAGGTTTTGTAGCCATAGCACAAAAGGCATCATTAAAAAGCAATTAATGTTAACATAGTGTTTTGTTTACAGGATTAAGATTGCTATACACTGAACAACAATTGGATAATTATACCAGTTGTGATTATTGGTTGCACAGATGGGAGGGTTTAAAAGCAAATTACCTGATCAAATTCTGTTATTGAATTTTAATTAACTCTTGGATATTTTTCTTTGCCGTCTGAAACACATAATCCTTGTTACTCAGTTTACTCTAGGAAGGTAGGAGCTTTTATAAATTTTAAACATGTGGTGGGAGGAGTGGGGCTGTCAGTCAGGAAAACTTATTTGTGCTTCAGATTACTCAGCCTAACATACACAACTGGTAATGAGGACACACATTTTTCCTATGTCAAACACATCAGTGCCTAAAGTTAAAAAAAAAAGAAATAAAAAGCACAGACTTACACAGAATCACAGAATGGTTGAGGCTGGAAGGGAACTTTGGACATCCTCTGGTCCAATCCTGCTGCATAACAGAACCACTTGGAGCATGTGGCCCAGGACCAGGTCCACACATGTCCATTTTGAATATTTCTGAGGAGGAAGACTCGACCACCTCTCTGGGCAACCTGCACCAGTGCTCGATCACCCTCACAGTAAAAAATTGGTTCTTTAAGTTCAGAGGGAACTTTCTGTTGTTAAGTTTGTGTCTATTGCCTCTGGTCCTACCACTGGGCACCACTGAAAAGAGCCTGGCTCCATTTTTTTGCCCCTTCCTTTCAAGTATTTATATACATGGCTAAGATTCCCCCTAGAGCCTTCCCTTCTCCAGACTGAACAGCCCTGGCTCTCTCAGCCTTTCTTTACACATCTTCTCATCTTTGTGGCCCATTTGGCATATTTGAAACAAGAGGCCATTGCTGAATCATACATATCCAACCTGGTATCCACCAAGACCCCCATGTCAATTTCTGCCAAGCTGCTTTGCAGCTGGGCAACCCCCAGCAAACATTGGTACCTGGGATTGCTCCTCTTCAAATGTAGGATTTTGAACTTCTGGTTGAATTTCATGAGGTTCCTGACAACCCTTTTCTCCAGCTGTCGAGATTCCTCTGGATAGCAGCATGGTCCTCTGGTCCTAGTTTAGTGTCACATGCAAATTTACTAAGGGTACACGCCTGTTATCCTTATTATTATGAAGATGGTGAAAAAGACTGGATACAATATTCCCCCCTAGGATACAGTGCTGGTCACTGGAATCCAACTAAACTTTGTGCTGCTTATCACCACCTTCTGGGGTCAACCATTTAGCCAGTTTTCAATCTGCTTCACTATCTGCTCATCCATCAACAGCTTCTCTATGAAACTCTTATAGCACTACTGTAGTACAGGTAGAAAACAGGCACTGCTCTCACCTTGTCCACCAGGACAGTCACTTCATCAAAGGTGTTTATTAAATTGGTCAAACAAGACTTCCCACTAGTGAAGCAATGCTGAATACTCCTGATGATTTGCTTGTCTTTAATGAGTCTGAAAATGATTTCCTAGATTAGTTGCCCCAACACCTTCCCAGAGTTCAAAGGGAGGGTGATGAACTTGTTGTTCCCTGGCTCCTCCTTCTTACCCTTCTTCAACAGTGACATTTGACTTTCTCTAGTCTTCTGGCACTTCTTGGAGTCTCCCTTATGGATCCAAGATTATAGAGAACGGTCTCACAGTGACATTTGCCATTTCTCTCGGCACTTGTGTGCTCATCTCACAATAAGGCCTATGGCCTTATTCATTCCCAGTTTGCCCTGATCTGATCCTCTTCCATAAAAAACAAAACTTCCTAAAGAATAAGTTTCCTGCCTTGTACATTTTCTGGATTGTGTATCTTTTACTCTGTGTGAAGATGTCTCATTAATTTTGCCTTGTTATGGTTGCCTAGTAGAATTATCTGTTTCCCAACATTGTTTACAGACCTCATATTAGGTCATGTGCTCCAGTGTGCCAAACATTATGCAGAATACAGATAAAATACTTGGTTCTTCCAAAACAGGAGATCTCAAAGTATCTAAAGAATATTGTTCCAAAAACCCTAACTGGTCAAGAGTATTACTGATTGCCCTCAACTTCTCATTTCTCTACTATTTCAAAAATGCAAAAACATAATATTCTTAAGAGAACTGTCATACCAAAATAGAAAATTGCTCATATTTAGTTCTGGTTTGTGTCTTTATCCTGACTTTCTGAAATGAGAGGTTTGTGAAATAGGACAATTAGATAATAAATTAGATAAAAGGATACTTATTGTCATTATTACTAGACCAATATATTTTAGACATAAAACAAAACTGACCATTAAGGTTGTATAAATACTTATCTATATCATAGGTAGCAAAAATAAATGTACATATTTGTGGGTTTATGTACAATACTAATTGATTAGTATTTGATAAATTTATTTGGCTACCAAGCTGGAAGACCTTCTCAGTGTCACAAATATGTCCAGCATTGCTCAGGCAATTAAGGCAACATATGTTTCAATAATTTTACCTTTTCTATGGGGGTTTAGCCACATTCATGAATAAGGAAGACTTAAATGTGTATTTTTAATTTCATAAATTGTCCTTTCATATTTTCAGCAGCAAATAAATATCTTCAGATGAGTGATACCAGTGTAACTCTTAGTGGTCCAACAAGGAAGAAACCAAACCAAATCAAACAAACAAAACCAACAAAGAAACCTCACTACAAAACAAAAGACCAAAACAAATTAAAAGCAACAAAAGATTTTAGTTGCTTAAGGGGTTTAGTTGCACAAAGTGTCAGCCTGTGGAATAACTTTCCATACTCCCATACAACAGTCATTTCTCTAAAATGCAGCATCTAGTTGAGGTTTTGGTCATTTCCTGTCTCTGCAAAATGGTCTTATGAACAAAATACTGCAAGCAGGATCAAAATATACAAATTATGTCTTCCCTTACATGAAACACTTTCAAAATAATTTGATGTTAGTTTGGAAGTGTTAATATTCAGAAGAAGACAAAATTGTCTCAGGTATTACTCAAGTTGCCCATTAAGGAGTGTCTCATCTGCATTATTACATCACAGGTGTTCCCTGTAGAAATCCACCAAAACCCAGGTTTTGTGGATCGTGAGCTTTATGGAGCAGATAGCTAGAATTTGTTATGACCATACCAGGAACCCCATCTGGAGAGTCAAAATGAGATAGTCTATGGGATGATTAAATGTGAAAGAATGAGAGCATTTATTCAATGCAACATACTCAGCTATAAGCAGAACTGTCAATGTTACTGTGTAACTATTCTCTCTCAGATCCAAATGGTTAGCAAGGCCAAAACAGAGCTCCAAAAGACACAGGAAGACTTTCTTTGCTCTGAAACTTTCTTTACAATAAATGTGAGATGAATAACAGTGATGATGGCAGAAATTAGAAACATTTTCTGTGCGGCATGCAGTGTGTGTGGAAAGAGAAGAGGCACTACTCCAGCCAGGGGCACTGTTCCAGCCAGGTTCTGTGCTTGGAGAGACATGAGCCAGAGTTTCTGTTCCACCTTTGGCTCACTACTTTGTTTCCCACATTGGCAGTGAATGGAACTGGAATTCAATGTCCTACATCTGAATACTGGGCTACTGAACAGCTGAGTATCCTCTAACTGCTTTCTTCAAAGTACTGCCTGTCAATGATGTTCTCACAACTGTGCTTCTACAGAAGTGTGAATGAGAACAGAGCACAAGCCTCTAGCCTCTGGATCACATTAACTGCCTGAGTGCAGCTGCCTTCAGAGGGCACCTTTCAAACAACACTGAAAATAACCCTGGGTGCTTTCATTGATGAGGGTTTACATGACCAAAGATTTGATACTATTATAGGGCTAGGAGGCACCTAAACAAAGAAGCTGAGGACTTTTGATGAGGTTGTTGGAGGCATAAAAAACAAGACCAAGGCTTATTCAAACTAACATTCCTACATGTTAAATCAAGATCTGAAAAGCCAGATGGGACCCACTGCTCTGAAGATACCTCTCTGTAGAAATGTTTCTGTCTAGACGAAAGTTCCTTAGTAACCTGATGCTTGGCTTCTGCACAGGTCTTTGTATAATTCCTGTCTGTCCACATGCACTGAAATGTGAAGATGTGACACTTCATCTGATATGCTGCTTTCCATACTGGCACCCAGGCACGATACTGTGGTTTCCTCTTACTTTAAAATGCTAACTCCAGAACTGAAGACTGAAGCTCAGCTCCCTGTCACAGGGATTAGTGGTTAGAGCAATAGCCCAAGGCTTCCTAAACCATGATGCTGCCATACGGTCAGTGAAATAAATATGTTTCTGGCACTGAACATGCCTCATGAACAGTAGCTAACACATTGTCATTTAAATTTCATAACACCCCCTAGAAACAGATGAATCATTTTGCATTGATTTTTCCAGGATGCAAGCCTATATATGTGTAACTCACAAGTAGCCTACAGAAGAATGTGAGGTGAAGCGGCTCCTGTTCGGGTTGACTGATTTCTGACAGACAAGGAGAGGAGAAGGAAACTTCTGTCAAACCTCTATTGGTTTAAAATCGAAGCGTATTTCAATAACACCATAATGAATCCCCAGAATACAAAATGGTGGCATTATTAACTGTGCAGTATAACAGCAATTGCTAGTAAGAAAAAAAAAAATTGTTTCTTCTTTTGATTTCCAAATTTTTCACTTTCAGGTAAAAGCAAAACAAATTCTGGTGAGGCAATATAAAATTTCAGGCAGCTTGAGAGCTAGCAGCTAGCCAGACACATTGAAACACAGAACAGCAGTAGGCATTTATATTTAATCGATCCTACTGAGCCACGAACAATATTTTAGGGAATACTTCCATTGTTCTGTGACAGAGGTGTTAACCAGGTGAATGGGATCGATCAGTGATGAGATGAAATGTAAATTGCTGTTAATGCTCTGCTACCAGCTGAGCAACTAAAAGAGAGAACTGTGATGAAATGGGCACAGTTAACCAGCTGAAAAAAAAATTTGGGTCCTGCTGCTGCAGACTACTAATACATTTGCACCAATTTGTCAAGCAGTAAAAATTATTGAAAAAATGTTCCTTCATCACCTGGAAAATGAGAACTTTCCTTCCCTGTTGTAAGGAGTAATTGGTGAATATGGAGTCCTTCTATAATTCACAATTTCAAACTCTGTAATGCAAGTGTAGAAATAAGCAGCTTCAGTAGCCAGGGGGAGGGAGAGTCCAGAGGTCTCCTTTCCCAGGCCATATACTCAAGAGCAGAGTTCAACCTTCTACTGACAAGGATGCCTTGCTAGCTCATGCTGAGCATGTTCTGTAAACCCCTGTCACCCCACTTCCCCATCTCTTGGCAGAGATCTTCCCAGTAGCTCTCTCCTAAGGAGTCACTTCTTCAAAAGCACATCAGCTTTCCCATAAAGTCAGGGAAACCCAGCAGTGCTGAGGGTGCTGGAGGTGTTGGGTTCCCAAGATCAAGAACTGCTATCTGTGCAGTTATCATAGATGCCAAATAAAAATATCCTGTTTAGGAACATAACAAAAAAATCTTGATACAAACCACAGACACATGGCTTCCTCAGGTTCTGGTGTGCCCCTGGAGAGGTAGAAGTCCCAGCTTCCATCACCCTGCCATATCCCACCAGCTGTCATGTCTTGCTACTCTGCCAGTTGATCTGCTCCATAAAATTTCAATCAAAATGAATGTTTTAAACTAACCTGGCTTATTTTCCCTCGTAGACTTGGGAGCAATCAAAGGATTATATCAGCTGACAAATCTAAGGCAATGGTCATTCTTAACTATTCACTGTCAGGGACAATCAAACAAGTGATGGCCTGGAGCTGATAAACTTCTGTCATGGAGTAGTTGGAGTCAAACAGGATATGTAGTTCCATCTTAATTATAAATGTATCTAATAAAAAAAAAATAACGCCAAACTTTCATAGGGAAAATTTTTCTTGTGTGTTCACTTTATAAATTAGCCACAACAGAAAAAATATTGAGAGCACACAAAATACTATGTCTGAAATCCTAATCTGATATTTACTAGTAACTTCACAGAGATCTTTATGAAAGCAGGTGGCCTCAATATCACCTAAGGCAAAAAAACATTTGCCATCTATGATCCACTTTAGTTTTTGTCAATATAAACAGCTTTTCTGAAGAAAAGATGCTGAACTGGATGGACAGCAAATCTTTTTTAGTACAGCACTCTTTTATCAACAAACGTATTAATCATGAAGGTCATCAGGAGAAGGCTGTATCACATCCAAGCCAAGTCAAAGGATAACAACTGAGGTGTCCATAGAAAAATAAGGCAATCGGTCCTCAAGAATGACAACCATAACTGAGTGACAGAAGTTAAGTTTCTCTCTAGTAAAGTTAAAACAAGAATTAAGAAAAGTGAAAAAAAAAAAATTGGAGACTCATAAATTTAATTTTTGTTTAAGAAGGATAAAGTTGCAATCATTTAAGTATTTTGTCAAGAATAACTTTTTTTTTGGTACACAGAGATCTATTCCAGTAATCAACTTATATAATAACTGAAACTGCAACATGTCCCATACCTGAATCAAAGTAGACAATTACTTGGATTTCTTTCATTCCTAAATATTTAGAACTTGTGACCTCTTAATTCATAAAGGACTGAGGTTGTGTTCTTGTCTGTTTTGTCTCAAATGCAAAAGTAATATATAACTCTGAACAGAGGGAAAGTGGGAACAGGCATGTGTATGGCTTCAGAAAATGATCAGCTAGAGGTGTGATTGCTATCATGAAGAAGGGGGCATTAAACTCCAGGTTTAAACCTCATCATATTTAGGCTTAAAAAAAAAGAACACAGAGACAGCTGATTTATAGCCCATCTAGTGTAACATTTCTGTAACTCTCACTTTGCATCTTGGATTATGACTGTTGCAGACACCTGAGGACGTGTATAGTATTGCAGAAGGCAGCATACTTTATGAAGAAACCAATCTGGAAGTAGCTTCATAACGTCTATTCACAGTCATTTTCACTTTTCAAAAAGTAAATTGCATGTTGCACAGTATCTTTGTCAACCAGCTAGAATCATTCTGGTTTGCTGAAACACAGTTTTCCTCTAAGAATTTAATTTACAGTAATAAGTAGTATTCTAAAAAATAATTTTATTAATGCATGTGGCAAAATCAGAAAAAAATCCACAAATACTCAAAAATTTTTAATTTGAGAGTAGACATTCTGTCCAGACCCATCAGAAATGTTTAATATTGTACACAACCAAAAATCTCTACTAGCAGAATAACACCATACAATGTACACTTTGAAGACACAGAATATAATATACATGCCAGGTACTACTCCATAGAACACACCTTCAAAGTTACATCTTCTATAAAGCATTAGATGATAGTTCTGTATTGATAGCTCATTTATATATATATATATATATATACACATATGTTTGTATGTATTTTTAATATATATATCTATATAAAAACAATAGATACACAAACACACACCCACATATATATATATACATACTTACTCCATATGCATACAATAGACAGTAGATTAAACATTACAAATGCACTCTATTATTGTGGCATCCTACATATCTTTGGCTTTTCTCCCTCCTTTCTCCAGGAATAGCTTAGTTAACACAGGTCACCAATGCAATAGGTTAATAACAAATATCTCTTATCACGTTATCTGAAAATCTTTCATCTAATAGGAAACTAGAATGCAATTAAACAAGAGATACACAAGGCACTTAAGGAATTTTTGTGGGATAAATCTCTTTATTGGAGTAAGATGTGGTTTTCACAGTGATTTATGCCTCAGAGCAAACACTGAGACTACTTGCTGTGCTCACAGCCCTTTAAGGAGACAAAAGAGCAAATCTGCCAATCTAATAGTTCTGTGACTAGCATGCATGGAGAGTTGTTGCATTAGACACAATTTCACAGCAGTTTGCAATTTCTATTTTTTATAGCTCTTTAATGGTTTCTTGGTATTTTTGTTTCGTTGGGGTGTTTTTCATCCCTGGTTTGTTATCAAATACAACACAGAAGCTATATTTTGAAATAAAACACTTTAAAGAAAACATTTAATACAATTCCCTTTTGCTGTAAAGACGGAAAACAGTCAAACTGGAATAAACACATTTTTATTGAAAATTAAGCCAACTTTATGAAGAGAGCAGATTGGAAGCCTGAGAGTGTTAATCTGTTGCTACATTGACATACTTTGTCACTGTAGTAACAGGATGATGCTTAACTTTTTGCTAATAAAAATAGATAAGATTTGATTATTCTCATTTAAATTGGGACTTTGTGGGAAGGGGCCAGTTCAAAGAAAATGTACCTTCCCCCGACTCCTACAACCAATTAACATGACTAGCAAACTGGGACTGGTGGATGAGGAGAAGTCTGAGGTACCCAACATTTTTCTTCAGTCTTCAATGGAAACCTTTCTTTCCACACTTATATGGTAAATATACTAAGGCGTGCATATTTCAACTAGATATAAGGAAAAACTTTTTTATGATGAAGGTGGCGAAACACTGGAATAGGTTGTCCTCTGGAAACATTCATAGTCAGGTTGGACAGGGCTCTAAACAACCTGATCTAGTTGAAAATGTCCCTTCTTATTACTGGGGGATTGGACTGTGTGACCTTTTAAGGCCCCTTCAAACCCAAGTTATTCTGTTTCTATGATTAAAACTAGTCAAACTTTTGTCGTTTGGAAAAGTTTGTACACCAAAGCAGAAAAGTTTCTATTGCTAGGTGGTCTGGCTGACTCTAACTAAATTTTGAGCATACATAATCACCACAATATGCTTTCTCTATTTTCCTTAAAAATAGTTATAAATTCACCCATTACTTGAAAATCCTGAGTAAATCTTTTGAGATCAAAGTTTTCTCTCCCTTTTCCTGGTTCACTAGCCTGGCATGAAAAAAGTTAAATCTCTAGAGTGAGTTTTGAAATAAGAAAGCAATGTTTCACATTATATCTGTCAACTTTCTGTGCACCAACCCAAATGATCATTGGTAACAAGCTGAATGACAAACCTTTGGAATGAATCCAGCATGAGCCGTGAATATAGGCCACCACAGCTATTGCTATTTATTGCTCCTCCATTTCACTCCACTGAGCATGCTGATGTAGTATTTATTAATAATCTATTCTGAATATAAAACCTCTGATACCACTTACCTTATAATATTTTTATATCATCTTATATGTCATTAGAGTCAACCCAATGATAATATCCACTTTGTAATGGAAATAATTTTAATAGACAGAACATTAAAACAACACGGTACATGAAGAAAGTGTTATTGGGTATATATTCACTGAAGTATGTCTGGGAGGCAAACCAGGAACATTTAGAAACTGGTAGGTAGCAACAGTAATAGGGGTGTTTGCCTTCATTATACACTGCCTAAACAACGTCAGGATGAGCGGAAGGTTGCAAATACCTTCTACTCTAGTGTGATTCCCTGACTATCACTTCTCCTTCAGCCACCCTGGGTCCCTCTGTGTGCTGTGATTAGTCCTGGCCCACACAACCTACGAACAGCTGCAAGCAGCTGTGCAAGAGAGCCGAAGACCATGTCATGTGTAAATGTGAGGAATCATCTTCTAAGCGTGGAAAGGTAGTCCCTTCAGATATTATTCACCAAAATAGTTTAATGACTTTCTACTTTTGTTTTAGTATCATGAAGATATGATGTCTTTTAATCCGGAAGACTACATGAAATCCTTTTGAACAAATTCTTAGCCCTACCAGATCTGTCCATCAGACATCAAGGACTACTGAGGATACCACGGTTACATTTTGCTGTAACTTCTGTCAAGCTCCCTCTAAATACAGCTTTACACAAAACAGTCGCTTATCTTTTGCAGGGAAGCGAACAATGAATATCTGACTGGTTAAGTGTTTTTATGTTGTGCTCCGTGTGTGAATGTGTGGGCTTATGCCTTTAGAAGATTATTGTGAACTTGGTTCACAAGCACAGAATGAATGCTGTATTAGATGGCCATCAACACCTCGTGCTGATCACATCCAGGTGTCATTTCTCTCTTCTGTCCTCAACAGCAGAGCCCTCCAAAGCAGATACACTCAGATGGCAAATGGGTTGGTTGGTACTTCTGACAGCACATATCCACCAGCATCCCTTCCCAGTGAAAAGAAAAATGTTTATAATTTAGATTCATTAGGTAATTCTCGGGGGGTTTGTAACAAAGGCTATATAAATACACACTATTCTGTATAAATAAATGATCCTGACACAAAAAATCTTTTAGAATCATTATTATTTTAAAATCAACTAAAAATGCTGTTTGCTGAGCTACTTTGTACTCATTTCCAAGCCATAAATAGAGAACTAAAAGTGCTATTTTTGGCTTTGGCAATGTAAAAAAAAAATGGTTAAAAATAAATTATACTCCCACTTTATAATGCAGGGCACTGGGAGTATGGGGATGGAGCAGCTAAGCTTGGAAGACTGGGTGCAGTTTCTTGTTCTTAGCACAGATACACCATGGCCTTTACACATTGGCATAGCAGTATAGGATTTTTGCTACACATTTTCTGAGAGACAATCATCTCTAGTCCTGTTTACTGAAGAACAAAATAATTTATTTTGAAGTAAATAAAAGAAGTTTAAGATATGTCATTACATTAATCTGTTTTATAGTAACATCTAGTAGCTACACCCAAGATCAGTATAGAAAGATGGCTGACTGTCATACACCAATTTTTAACTATCATTCATTGCAACAGTAATTTAAGTTCATTAGACCATCAGTTTCTTAATGACTAGGCATATTTGAAATACATAACTGTTGGTATGGAAGATAAAAGAAAGAACAAAAGCAAAAAGATTTTTTTTTTCCCCTTGGGTAAAATAAAACCTACTTTAATAATACTTTTTCCAGGTGTAAAGAAGTTAAAGTTATAATTTTGTCTGTTATACATATATCACATTACCTGATTTCTGCTGTTCAAATTAGTTTGGACTAACAGGTGGAAATCATGGAAATCACCCTGAGGTTAATATCTCCTCCCTTCTGAACTGCCAGCTTCAAGCAGGTTTTTTTATATCTTTAATTTTGTTACATTATTGCTTGCAAATTCACACTGTAAGCATTTTTCTTCCTTTTTTTTCCCTTACTTTGTGTGTGTGTGTGTTTATATTCTTCATCAAGGGTATTTTATGCATTATTATTCATTATACTCACCGTAAGAGTGGTGGTATGCTTGTCCTCACGAGCCTGCTGTTTGATCACCCTTACAACCATTTGCTATCAGGTTTGCATTTCTCACAGCAAGTACTCTGAACACATCTGTCTGTTCTTTGCAGTTCATCCTTCGACATTATTTTGATTTTTGCTAAACCTTGTCAGAAATTATGTGATAGTTATTTTTATGCAAAATGTTGAGTGTTTAATCCCCTGTATAAGATATTAAATGTATGCTTAAGGCATTAAATGTGTGTTCTTATACTATGCAAGTATGAAAAGCTTTGATTGGCTGAAAATGTTGTACATCAGGGAAGCAAAATGTTTCTACAGTCTAAATAATCTGCAGAAAACAAGAAAGGGATACACTGGAGAACCCCACCCCTATTTTGTAGTAGGGAGACTGTAAAATAGTCAAGACTACATTCTGTCACTATCTAACAAATACTTAGTATATGTTGAAGTCAAAGATATTTTTTAAATACATGAATTTGTACAAATAAGTACTTAAATAAAATATGCTACCCAATTTCACAGCTTATCACAGAAGCAAAAATTGAACAAGATCTAGTTCATTGAGCTCATTGTACAGATCCTCAGACTGTCTCTTCTTATTAAGAAAAAACTTTTAGATAGTAGTCCTGTAAAGCCTACGGAAATCAACCTGAAATGTAAAACCTAGTTCAAAGTTACCATACATTATCTCATCAAAACAGGATTCTTTCTGTGTGAGTGTGTGTGTGTGTGCGTGTGAAATGAGTATATTTGAAAGGCATCAGAATTACCAACTCTGTGCTCCATGAGAAACATACAGAATACTGCACATCTCTGATAAACTTAATCTTCAACATTCTTCTTCTCAAAAGAATTCAGAACTCCTGATATTTCATACAATGCCAGTTTTACTTAAAACTGCTCCTTAAAAGTATATTCTCTGAGTTGCAAAGTTAAGTGCTCAAAAAAGCCCCATGAAAGATTAGGATTATGCATGTTAACATCATAGTATAGTACTTAATTACCTGGACAACACTGAGCTCTTTTTAACGCTTATCTGCAACACCAAGAATTAGGGGGTTACATAGTAAAATTTCCTTGGTTAAATCAGACATAAAACCACACACTTAATAACAAGTCTTTCTTAATGTAGGGTTCATTAAACACATTTTTAGCCTTGAATTACTAGAATAGCAGGTTTACAGTGTTTTTATCTATGTAGACTAGGATTAAAGAAAGAACACTTAGCCTTTGAAATTCATGGAGATGTGCTGAGAGGAGATACATGATGGGATAGAAAAAATTCAGATACTATTTCAGGTTCTGAAATACGCACTTGTGTTCATAGGCTCACTGTGGCATTTCATAAAAACTTTACCCCTCCACCTCCTTTATTCTCAAATCTTCCATCCAGCCTCTTCTTTCCTCAGTTTTTGGTTATGGCATTCCAAGCCTCAGTTCTGAAGTTGTTTTCTTTCCGATTTCTACTCATTTTTTTTTCCATTCCATTTATATCTGTTTCCGGATATAAAATATATAAACACCTATCTGTTTCTCGATTTAAAAAAAAAAAAAAAAAAAAAGGCACAAAATAAGGCTGTCTAAAAATGTGGTCTGCACAATCAGTACAGGCACCTTGCCCACAGGAACCCAGCAACAGATTCAAGGACTCTCTGTCCATTGAAGCACGACCAGTGGGACTGAAATCTTTGAAGATTTAAGATCTTTAAAGTAAACAAGTCTCACAAGGGCATGAACTGCACTATACAATATTAAAAAATAAAAGTCTCTAAATGTGACCTACTTTTGCAGATTTTTTGTGAGGTAGACAAAAAAAGCCACACTTCCTATATAGACCCTCTCTCTACTACCGTTCAAGACCTCTTATTACAGGAGAAAAAAAACAGAATTATGAGAGAAAATGTCACAAATTTTTTCATTTACAATGGTGGAAAAAAGTATTTTCTTGTATTTCAATCCCTAAAAATGCCTGGATAGCTTTATTCCTTTTTTTTTTTTTTTTTTTTTTTGTTTGTTTTTTCTTTT
>VXAY01002204.1:214228-249766 GCA_013399855.1 Oxyruncus cristatus
TTTTTTGGTTTCTTTTAGTCAGCCTACAGGCTGGGAAATTTCAGTCCAGATGGCTGAAATTTGGCAAACTTATAAACAAACGAAATCAGGGTCTTAAAATGGAAGTGATGGGCAACATTACTAATTAGGCATTCTATATTTATTTTGCTCAGCTGCCTCCTCTTTTCCATCTCCAAATAAAAATAACCAAGAAAACAGAAAATTGAATTTGGTGAAAGATTATGAGTTCAGGGTTTTGTTTTGGGGGAGGGATTATTGAAGCCCTGTACATTGATATCTAAATATACTTTTAGATAACCATCTTCCTTGAAAACTTACATCTTTTTTCCAAAACACCCCTAAAATACAATTGGTTTAGTTATTCTAATTATGCTAATGTTCTCTCTGTAGTTGTAAATGCTTGACAGCTATGTGCATTCTAAAAAGTGAGCTTTTCCATTCACTGTTACATCTCAACTCCAGCTTTATAGGTTTGCCGCTTGTGTCTAAAGTCAATGTCAAAACACCGCAAGAAGTAACATAAAATGAGAGTGAAAACTTTGGTGGCACTCTAAACTTTCAGATCCTGGTTTCAGATGACTTGTTTCATCATCTTCCTGTATTTCTCCTTTACATTTGTCACTTGGAACCTCACTGTACCCATTCTGTTAGCAGTTCATCAAGCACCCACCATACACTGATAGACAAGCGTATCTTTTCCTCAGGCCTGAGTGCCTTGCTGTTCGTTGGCTCCATGCTAGAGGCACATTTGATAAAATGGTCTTTATTTGAAGTTTTGAAATCTGTGTTTTCTGGAGAAGATTTATACTCTGCATCTCGGATGTGGTAATATGGAAAAGCTGGAAAAAGACAGCCATGGAGCCACAGCACCATCAAGTGACAACTGCCTCCATCACTGTAAACTCTATGAGCACATGTAGGTCATTCCAATTTTGTCTCTCACCCTCTTTCTGCCACAGGTAGTGAAGAAATATATTTTTAATTTAATAATGGCTGTCAAATAATTAAAGTGAAGCTATTTTTCTATTATTTAACGTGGAACCTTCTTCTATTAAGCCTTTTGAACCATGTTTTTTGGAAATACTGTAACACATTTGGCTCAGGGTATATGCCAAAGGCTTGAATCAGGTGACCTTTCTGGTCACTTTTCATGTGAATTCATAATATTGGGGAAATCATTTAGTATTTCTATGCTTCAGTTCTCCTGAATGTAGTGAGAAAATTAGTAGCTACCCTGCTTTAAATGCAGATATACAAATGAAACACATTATATCAAGACACTATATAACTTTAATTCCTTTATCTTTTTTTTTTATTTCTTTTCTGTTTCTTTATGAAATTCATTGTGGCTCAAACTGACAATATCACCTGTGTGATTATGCAAAGACCAACTTGGATATTCACAGGAGCTTTCTGAAGCCCACACTAGCACTTCCAGCGCTTCCCATGCTCCATGAACTCTGCAAAGCAGAGAATAACCCATACACCAGGAAATCATCACAGCAATCACAAGCTGGACATCAGTTCTTTTTTTAGCAGGCCCCAAAGAGGACTTGAGGACAGCAAAGGACCCAGGTTTGGCTTTGTGCTGAGTGAAAGGCAAAGATGAGTTTTTTTCTTCCACTTCTCCCACAGTGTGAAGCTTTCCAACACCCGCTCTGGTTCCACATGCAAAGACCCTCAAGCTGCGCTGCTTCAGGCCAGTCAAAGAGGCCTTTGAGAATATGCTTTTTTCACATGCAGTCTTTGTGTTCACAGCCAAGGACAGGAAAATGGGGAAAAATAGCTTCATATAACATATATATAAATAGCTTCATATTCCACTCTCTTAGGTGGAATGTAAGCTTAAACTGTCACTACTTTTTTAAACACCATATCTCCTTCATAAGTATTGTATCATGTGAATGGAGAGAGATGACAGGATGTAATATATGATTTTTTTACTGCCCCAAAGGATTATACCACAATATAACATAGAAGGAGGTTTTGTTGACCGTTAATACATCATATCTGTTTGTACAGATATACCTAAATACGTATACATGTTATATATATACACACGTATATTATGTAACAATGTGTCAGGGGAATTTTTACCTCTTTTACTCTCATGGTGTTTATTCTGAAACATGACCACTTAATAATGGAACCATAGGTAAGGACATCATAAATATTTCACTTGAACACCGGAAGTAGATTCAGGAACTGGATATATATCACCATTTATGCCCGTCCTTGATCCTGGAGAAGTCAAAAGTGAGAGGGAGAGTAATTTGGACTAATGCCTGTTAGACTATCAGTAAGTAAATATGTCAGACATTAACCATCTTCCTGAGGCCAAAATCTGCAGTTCTATTATGTCCCAGACAATCTGACAGAATCAGAAACAAATGAAGCCTTTCTCTTGCTTGTAGGTCCCTCGCTCTTGCTAGGTAACTGGGGCTTGGAACTTTCTGTGGGAACATACACAGCTTCAGCTAGATGGATGTGGACTTTTGGATGACACAACCCCCTCAGATTGTGAACAGAATCAGGTCTTGTTTAGCAACAGCATTCTACATAAGATTTTGAAAATGGAGAAATGTAATGGATTGATAAAATACGGGGGAAAAAAGTCTTCTATATCCTTTGGGAAAAATATTGATCTGACAATAATACAAGTGACAATACAAGACAGAAATACCCAGATTCCAAATAACTCTTTGTGTAGATTTCTGAAGTACATGATTCCCTGTGTTCAATCTGCCTCTACATCTGGTCCAAAAAGATGATTTGTGATTTTAATATGGTTGGCAAGACATAAGTTAATGTGCTTTTCTCTGCTGGAACTAAAGTGTTCAATAATAATAATAATAATAAATTAAATAGAAAATCTCTATCAATTACGTGAAATGAGAGACAGAGAGTTTCCTGTGGCAATAGCCCATGAAAATACAATGAGTCTTAATCTTTCTGCTTACAGGTCACCATGACATCTCTGTGGTCTTTATATTGAGTCAATATGAGTCAAATGAGGGGGGACCTCACTGTTGCAGCCATTTTCATGACTGAAACCTCATCCCTTTTTGATGTTGTTTACTTTTTTCAAAATGGAACAGTTGAGATTTTGCATTAAACTTTAGTGCAACAACCACAATAATAGTAATAAGAAACTCCAAAACACATTAAAGGAAGGTTTTGCTTTTGGGGTTTTGGTTTTTTTTTTTCTCCTAAAATGCCAGAGCTGTTCTGGGAGTCCAGTGGTCACCAGTTTTCTACAAGGCAGTCTGAGCTGTCTGTGTCACAGCATTCTCAAGACACCAATTTCCCATTAAGACTCCTAATATTACATGTCATATAACAGCCAAAGGTTTGCAGTGTTGACCAGTTTCTCCAGCAGTTACCATTATTTCTTACTCAGGAATTTGTTTCACTCTGGTAGTGTGTGTAGTATGAAAGTTAAAATCATAGAATCACAGAATATCCCGAGTTGGATGGGATGCACAAGGATCATGGAGTCCAGCTCCTGGTACTGCACAGAATAACCCCAGGAATCACACCATGTGCCTGAGAGCATTGTTCAAATGCTTGTTGAACTCTGCCTGGCTTAGTACTATGACCACTTCCCTGAGGAGACTGTTACCCAGCCCAGCACCTTCTGGGTGAAGAACCTTATCTTACTATCCAACCTAAATCTCCTCTGTCACAGCTTCATGGTGATTCTGCGATTCTACGGATTAAAAATTCTATGTAATCCTTGGGGAATAAGGTCCAGAAGAGTATTTTTATTGGAGTGTGATTGATTGCCAGTTTCTGCACCTCTTAGAAAGATGTCTCTGAGATGTGATATTTGATAAGTACTTGTTTTTATAAGCCAGAGCTCTGAAAGAGCCCACAGGGATCTAGGCTCATATTTCTCAGTGAATTTTTGATTGGCAGGGTGACAACCTGCTTTGCACAGCACGTTCCAGTTCTGGGGCTTATATATGGTTCCTCTTTCCGTATGCCAAGCTACTCATAGGGCTAACTCTAAGAATTATATTAGTACTGTGACCATGGGTTTTACACCATATATTTGAAATGATGGCTCAGAAAATAGAATTATGCGAGTTACACTCAAGTTTAGGCTCTATAGTTTTAGGACAGACCTGCTGTGCTGAGATAATAGAAGATTCCATGGACTGAGAGGAAGCTTGAAGCCACAGACCCCTCACTCTTCCCTGCTCTGAGGAGAGGTGCAGGGTGGTTATTCCATGGATTAGAGTGTCCTTTATGAAAGTGTGATTTCTCATGTCTGAATGATCAATACAGGATCATTCCCTTGTAAAGTGGGAAATGAAGAACACGAGGTACTGCTTATTCCTGCTTACCTGCCAAACTCAGGACACCCTGACTACCATTTTTAGGTTTGCCTATGCATTTTATCCCCAACCTTGTGCATCCAAAATGAACAAGGAACATAGGATCAGGGACTGGACTTCAGACATCTTTTTTTCATTCTCTTCCTCCTTCATTAGTGCCTGGCATCACACTCCTGTTCTCTGGCAAATTACATTATTTTTTTCTGTATTCTTGTAGAGCTGCAATGTCAATTACTGGGTATATTCTCTTCCTCAGATCAACCAGTCTTTTGTGTTTAAAATATGTGAGAACTACTGACTTTGAACCAAACTGTAGTGAGATCTGAAGCCCCCTTTCTGAAGGCATGTTCAGGTCAAACGTGAGTTTTGTAAGTCTCTTGCTTCTCCTCATTTACTGTGTCGGTCTGGGTTACGCAGTAAAACACACAAGCTAGATGCCTGATGAATCAAACAAAGGCTATTCCAAAAGAAATCTCTCTGCAATTCTACAGTGTTGTGCCTGAGGCCTCAGCACCAGGTGTGTTTTGTTCTACAGTGTTCTTCCATGTTAGTTGCTCATGCCAGCTGACCTGAGCTTCCCAGGGAGAACCAGGGAAGATGATGATCATAGTGACAGGGACGGCACCACCACCCCTATTAACTCTCCTCCACTGCTACCTTTCATGGAGCCTGACTGAACTGGCTTACAACCAGTGTGCTCTGCAATCAACCTGATTGAATAACTTCAGTAGAGGAATGATCTTTCCAATTTAAATGCTGCTCTTAATTTAGGAATGGAATTTTCAATTGTCTGACCTTTAAGACCAGAGTATTTTTCCCAGAGCAGCAACTGACTTTTTAATTATACTGTGAAAAGAAAAATAATTAATCTTAGAAAAATCAACATTGTGTTTATTAGGTTCTAGAAGCAAATGATAATATTCTAAATGCATGTATAATTATATTTATATTTATCTTAGGCAAGAATAAAAAACTTATATTTATCACGAGGGGATCTTCTATCACATTTGGAGTCTAAAGAAACTAATGAATTGATTACAGTAATAGTGGGAATAGATGAAATAGAAGTTTGAATTTAGTATTCCTGCAATAATATTTTTTTCAGCTAATACCTATTTCTGTAACACATACTTGAGAGGTAAGTCTTATGAACTGAATCAGCACTGTTTGACAGGTCCTGACTAGAAGTGTAATAGTGCATTCCCTCAGGCTAATTTTATACAAAGCAGACAGATGAAGAGTGGTCTGAGGTTCCTGTGGCAGATGATTATTCACAAAGTTTCTCATTCAATGGAACACACAAAAATCCAAGTAATTCTTATTAATTATTAACATTAATTAATAAAATTATGTTACTAAATTAAGTGAAAAGTGCTAATTTAGTTCTACTGTTCTGAGCTCTGTTAGAAGGATTTTACAATTTAGGAACTTTTTCAGATTTTTCACTCGCTTCCAACACAAGATTCTTGTGTCAAGGATTCTGGGAGATCAGATGTATAGTTTCAAGGTAAGGAGCTTGGGAAACAGAAAGATTGAAAGAAGTTTCAGAGCTAAGATTTCATAAGGAGAGATTATTAGATTGTTCATTAAATAAAAAGGACATCTTTCATAGTACCTTGGGATCATGGTACTGGAAAGTATTTTGCTACTGAAAAGACCATATTTTACCATTAAAACCACTTAAAACTACACAGCTGGCCAAGGTTTTCTTTTAAAAATGATGACTATTTTTATATATTTTAATATCTAATTATATCTCTGGATTTATTGTAAATTAACATTATTCTTAGACTCTGTCAGATGTATGATTTCACAAAGTTCAACTTCTCATAATACACAGAGATTTCAGAATGCTTGAAAGGGCTTATTTCCCATGTTTTCCTCCCAAAGTGATCCAGTGGAAATGATGTATAGGAGAAAAAAATTTTTTTTAGAGAGAAAACCCAGAATTATTACTCCTCACTAATTTTTAAGCTGTGTGTGTGAAGGTGTTTGGGTCCTGCTGCTGGAGTAAGATACCTTTGAATAATACTCAGTCTGGCTAAAGCTGGTAAAACCTGGTCCTCAAAGAAAGGAGCAAACCATATTGGGTATTTTCAAAGCACCATTTTGATGCCAGGTGACAATGCCTCCTTTCAAAATGAGAAATGAAGGGCCACTGTGTTGGTCTTTCAATAGAGATCAGGCCTCCTACAATTGTAGAGCCTATGACAATAGCTCCTGTGGTACTATGTACTTCTCTCTGGCAAAAATACTGAAAACAACTAAATGCGTCTCTGCATTTTCTTTTAATTTTGACGGTGTGCTTAAATTTAGGATGAAAATAAGTCACTTAGAGATGCTATGAATAGATCCATTTACCAACTTTTATAAGGCTTGGAAATCTGTCTTCTAAAAACATACATTTCATTCAAAATCATGTAATGGACTAAATCAGTTAATCACAAACACAATAGAAAGTAATTAGAGTTATTTTATAGCATTTAAAATGCTACTGGGATCCAGAGATGCTCAAAAAGAACAGCATATTCTCACAATGAGAACTTGAATTTGCAGAAAGAAACAGGCTCTTTCAGAATGATTTTGCAACATTTAGAGAAATTTTTCATGCATTTTGTAATAGCCACTTTACAGTGAAAATTCTTGACAGAAAAGCTATCACAATTCTGCACATATTACTCACTCTATCACAACACTGGATCTCAAATAGATGCCCTAATACGTAAAATAGATGCTTAGGTCATTTAGATGACTGCTTGCAAAATGCCAAATCAAGGTCTGCCTCTTCACTGATTTTTAAGAAACATGTTCATGATCAACCTCATAGTTTGCAGGTTCAGCCATCAATATATATTATGAAAAAAAGCAAGCACTTGAGGAGGCTTTAAGGCAAGCATTTGTTCTTCCAGACCTCCTTTCTCGTAGTGTTCTTTTGGAGAATGAATACCATACAAAAGCAGGTGAAACAAGATTTCAGATATTCAGGAAAATAGCAGCTGTTTGTGTGTGTCCCTCTGGAATTCTATGAGAGATAGGAGCACAAGCAAAGAGAGGGCAATAAAAAATCAGCTTATAACAATGAAAATAAAAGCCTAAAGATGAGTGGAGAAACTTAGAATTCTGTTTGAAACATCAGTGATCACTCAGAATTTTTGAATTTGTTAGAAAGTTTTCATATACCTGATTATTTAGTAAAAAAAGACATCCCTGTCCGTGTTAGTCAGTGAAGGGTCCCATGGATGTTATTATAAATGGTATGTCTCTGTAAATGAGATAAATTGAAACTGCAGCTAATATGGTCCTAACTTATGTAAAATATATTTTTTCTTTTAATTTAACTAAAAGTTTGGAAAAAACCGCCTAGGTGAACCCTATTTCCAGGTGCCTGCTAATATTTTCCTCTTAAAGTGGATAGTCGACAGGGATATGTTGGAGTAATTCTTGACCTTTGAAGTCAAAAGACACAGTTGATTACTGTAAAGTCTAATTATCCCTTACAGGGGTATACATGATTGCTAACTTGCCTTTGAAGAAATTAGGATCCTTGGTGCATACTTAACGAAGAGAGGAAGATTACTCCAGTGGCTGAATTAGACCAGGTGACTAACTTCTGGTTTTCTACAACCTTGATAGGTTTTAGTAACACACTTGAACAACCCCTATTTCTAGAAGAATGAGTCCCAAACGTTCAGATATATTGCTGAATTTTAACCTACAGAAACAGAGCATAAAACTTTATTTATGTCTGTGTTTCTGGCAATATTTTGCCTAATGCAGACCACGATATGTACTTTGACCTGAAAATATTTTACCTTCTGGATCCTTACAATAATGATCTGCAGCAGTAACGAAAATTTCCCCAAGCTGAGGAATTTGAATGAATGAACTTCAATAGTAAAAATATAGGGGGAAAAAAAAAAAAGTTAAAATGAAAGAGAAAAAGGTAAAAAGAGGTAGTGAAGAAAATAATCTGCAGGCTTATTCAGTAGCCTAAACTTTGTATCAAGGTAAACCATTTATTTCAAGTGACGTGTGTAGAACCCTGAGGCTTTGAGGCCACAGATCATTTGTGTTGTTAGACACTGACACACACGGACGAATGAAAGATAGGGAAAATGTGAGAAAAGTGAAGAAATCATGAGACTAAAGGCAAGACAGCTGTCAGGAAGTCATGCAGGGACATAAGCAGCTTACAGAGCCTATGAGCAAGTATAATGTCTCTGAGGAATATGACCTTAATAAATGCAGTCCATTACACCTTTAGACTCGGTACAGCTTCAAAGCTATTTACATGTAAATTATTGCATTTTCTGTCATCCAATATTATCTGATGACTATAAATAAAGCATTTTTTTGTTGTTGCTCATATGATTTACGCTCCAGTTCTGCTTAAAAACTACAGAGAAGAGCTACTGGTGACAGCACAACTTGGTACTTTCTGAAAGTTGAATCTAAACAGATTCCATGACCCCACACTTTTGGATTTTTTTTTCCCAATCTCTCAGTATAAAAATGTGTTACCTTTAAGTATTGCCTCCCTTGGTTGTTTGCTAGAAGAATGTAATACATTCCACAGTTATCAAACACATTGAGACTGACCGAGTTGACTATTGATTTAATACAACCTGATGATATGTCACTGCAGTGAGGAAAATGCAGCTATGCAGAGGACTGTATCATCAGCTATACAGAGATACATTATATATACAGAGATACACAAGTTTTTCCAGACTTTTTCACACAAAGGGATGCCAATAAATTTAAAAAAGCAAACAATAGTCAGCATTGAAAAGTAATACATCTATATTTGGAATAAGATGTCAGCTGATGACGAAAGGCAAAGACTGTGATCTGCATGCCATATTTTAAAAGTTGTTAGCATATGGATAATTTAATTGATGGAAGACAGCAAAACAGACACATATAGCATTGATAAGAAACACACAGAAATAGAATAAGACACAACTGCAGAAAAAGCCACAGTCCTTCCATGCTCATAATCTCACAAGAGTTATCATAGCTCTGCTGGCTTGTGTAGTATGTTATAAAGTTACTTCTTTTCTTGACAATATCCACTTGTCAGGGATGCTTTCCATACTTATAGGTCTTCCCAACAAGATGATTTAAGAAGATTGATCAAAATTTTCTTATTAAATTTAACACATTACCCCGCAAAAAATAAGCATTATTGTCTTCAGTGAAACCTGGGTTGAATTGGCTTTCTGTACAGGTAGGGAACCTAACACAGGTTAGACTGTAGCATAAGCTGTTATTCTTATTTGACCTAAGTACTTCAATCAAAATTTGGAATCCTATAAAACAGTTTCCTCCAAAAGCGAAACTGCTGAAGAATGGGCAAACTCTCTGTACTCTAGACAAAGAAAAAAATTATCTTGCTTGTGGTGACAAACTCATTTCAGCTAAGTGCCACCAGGGCTTTTATGATTGAATCTGGAGGTTCCCATTTGGGTCGCTGGTGTCCTCCTCTTCCATGTCCACATCCTCCTCTGGGCTGTGCCTCATGGGCTCTGTTAGATTTAGCTGCAGTGTCTGCAAAGCTTTTAGGCTTTAAGTATTAGTTCTACTCATTCATCAGGCAGTGTGTCTTGCCCTCAGCTAGTGCAGTTAAAGCCTGAAAATAATAATGCAAATGAAAATTGATGGCTGATTTAAGTTAATATGCCAAGTTATGAAACAGTACAGCTTCTGCAACAGCATCCAGAAGAAGAAAAAAGGAAAAGCTTGAAGAAATAAGCTCTTCAGCCACCCTGGCTCCGTGATTACACAATTACAGAAGAATATTTGATTAAAACCCTCACACATCACTTCTACAAAAAGAAGGCAAGAAGCTGCCTTTGCTCATGTAACTAACATGGTGAAGCAGTCTCAGATATGTGTTTCTGTTTTACCAGGGTGTATGCTTAAACTCAAGTTAGAGGCAATTATTGTTTTTACCTAGTCCTATGAAGAAATTTGAAGGCATCTAAAACCAGCCAGTATCGGTAACTCAAACCACAGCATTATTATTCTTGGAACATCAACATGTAGCAAGTAGTAATTCAGGAGGAAAACATTTTGTGAAGACCAGTATAATATAATTTTACCCACCAGTAAGCAATAGTGCACAGCCATGAAGATTGTTTATATACTGACAGCTGGTCTGATAATGCCCTTCCCTCCCTGCCTATCATATGGGCTGTGCCCACACAGACCAAGACTTAGTGCATAGATCTTAACATTTTGCAATTTCAGCAGTTTCGTAAGATCAGAAGTGGTTCGATAGTCTCCACAAAGTTGGCAAAAATTTTATTTGCATCATAATGCTTGCTTCTTCCAGCACAACAGTCTCACTACCCCGTCTCCCCTGTAGCCATATACCACTTTTCTTCTAGTATAATCCTCTACTTCATATGGTTTTACACCCTGTTCTTATATAAGAACATATCTGGTATTAAAGCAGCTTTTGTAGCAGTGGACTCTTCTCAAATTCTTAATCTACTCAATAAATTGTTACTCCCCTTTTCAACTCAAGTAGTTATGACAGTACAGTATCACATTTCATTTTATTCAGTGGGGTGTGACAGCCCATAACTGTCACCTTTTTTGTGGACATGCTTATAGTTGTCAGGAATTATGACTTGTAGTGATCCACAAAAATGTTACTGTATTATCTCTGGTAATGTAAAGTACCATAAAATATATCATTGCTATAATAACAGCCTTTCATTTATTTTATTCTCTTCCACTGTTGCAATTGGAAAAATAGCAAAACAGAATACGAAGGTATCAATTTGTAACATATTTTGGCTTTCCGTTTGTGAGTTGAACTGGTATCATTGATGCAAGCTGTTTGCTTCTCCAGATATCCTATTATTTGTGTGTGTGTTAAAATTATGATTTTTCTCTAGGTTTAAGGACACCCATAGAAACACCCCTTTTCAGGCTACTCTGCACTCTTTCCATCAAATCTGACATTGTAAATGTTTGAACATAAAAATCAATTGCATGATATGTCTAGTGCTTTTCTTAGCCCACAGAGCTACTATAATTCATAGTTATAAGTCAAGCCATGTAAAACTATTCAAAATGACTGAAGATATAACCCACTATAAAACTGCCATAATCCTTCCCTGCAGGTTATTTCTGTGTAAATTTTCTGTAACATATGGATGCTCATCTGATCTTCATACATCTGAATATTCTGGAAATGAGGATGACTGTACACATAATGGTTGAGCTTCAAATATTCCACTGACTTTTTATTTAAAAAATAAAACATAAGTCAGGCAACTTTATCTAACCCTCTGTAAAAATTCTTGAGTATCTTCCACAGCAATCAAATCATAAAATGAATTCGTTGTAAAAACACTCAGTAAATTACTTAATGCATTACTTAATGTTACTCAGAAAACAAAATAAGTAATAAAATTTAAAAGGTCAATATTGAAATGAAACACTTTTAGTAAAAGGTTATGAATAAAACAAAATGTTTATCTCACCCTTTTTTTTGCCTTCATTGTCACATTTGCATGCAAAGCTCCCGAATTTTGCCATTTTGTTCTCAACTTATTTTTCTAGGTCTGTGTGGGCATTTTGTTTCATTAACAGCTCTGCTAATTACCAGCTTCAATTTTGACAAAACCTTCAAACCAGGGTAGCTTTCCTAGATATTTTTTATTTCTACTGCTCAAAAATCTGTAGTTATCAACATTATGTTTAAATATATGAAATGCCTATATTTTGGGGAATATCTTTGGGGGTGAGAGTGAAAGATCACAGCTCCTTTGCCAGGTGCCATCACTTAGGAGTCTTTCTTTCTCTTTCTCCTTCAAAGCACAAAGGGCAAAAAAAAAGATTAAAGTCTCTCTGATGTTTTTCTTTATACATGTAAAAAGATGCTGCCTATCTTCAGGTAATTTTTTTCTTTTGTTTCCTTAATTATTGTCTTCCTGTGGGAAACCAAAGTAATTTTCTTTAAAATAAATAGAGTACAACATTAGACTTTCCTTTTTTTCCTTCCTTTTTTTTTTTTTTTCTCTGAAAGAGACTGTTTAATCAGATCTGTGGAAGTAATGAGGGAGTATTCTAGTCTCTAACCTTGCAATTATTTCAAGATTTTTGAGCCTATACACAGCTATTCTCTGTATTCCTTAGTGCCCTTTACAATAAGACTATTATGGCAAAGAGCTTGACTGCATTGTAGCTACTCCTAATGTTTATTCATAAGGTTTTGCCTTTGAAATTAATTCATAAGGTCAGTCTGGGAACACTTATATGTACAATTATGTTTCCATAGGCTTCTTCACAATAACAATCTGCCACCATGCAACTCAGCACACCTTGGGGCAAGGCCAGTGGGACCTGCAGGAACGGGCTGACAGGAACACCACGAAAGTCAGCGAGTACAAATGCCAAGCAGTACCCCAGGGAGGGCAGGGTCCCTGCAGTGAGACAGGTTGAGGACAGAGGGGCCTCGAGGTGGTAATGGGCAGTGAGCTGAACACGAGCCTATGGCGTGACCTGGCCGCAAAAGCAGCCAGCAGTGTCCTGGGCTGCATGAACAGAGGCATGGACCATAGGCCAAGCGAGGGAATTGTCCCTCTGCACCTCAGACCACAACACAGCAAAGGCCTGAACAAACTGGAGGGGGCTTTGACACCATTGAAATCCACAGTGGTGATATTTTTTTCTACTTAATCCGTTTCTCTGTCACTCCCTTTCTCTCACCTTTCTTTCTTTCTCCTGTTTCTTTCTTTCTATCTCTCTTTACTTCACATTTATTGTTGAATAAAAATGTGTACTATTCTCTTTGGCATATGGTCTCATTCGCACCTTGATTTGAGCGGAGGCATCTTTTTAATAATTTTAAATAACATGATCAGAAAAACAGGTGAAGTGTGGACAAGTATTCCTAGTCAAAACCATTTAAAAGATTACTTTGCATTGATGCAAGTTAAATGTTTTTCTTATTTTTCCTTTTTTAATTGTATTGTCCTGCACATCATGTGTTTTTTTCCACAAGAAAATTTTTTTATTATGTTTTTTTTCCACAAGATACTTCCTAAGGACTTGATTTTGGTCCATTTCAGCTGCTATAAATCAATGCACAACTGACATGAAGTCATTGTTAGTATAATACTTCTGCTGGAAGGTACAAATCTTTATATGTTTTCACTACAATGATTAATGTATATTTAATGGAAAGAACTTTAATGCAGAAGTAGCACTAGATTCTCAGGTAGCATTACCACATGTATTTTTAATTGCACTATTTTTCGGTGGATATCTAAAGCACTTTAAAAAGAAAGTTTGTATCATTCCTTTTATTTTACATATGAGAAAATAAAAGGGGTGTCTACAAGGAAAAAAATATGCCACAAACATAGAATTAAATAATGAAAACACCCCTCATGCCTTATGTCGAAATTAAGCTGCCCACTCTCTAGCACTGTCTATCCTGTAGGTTTCTGAATTTGCTAAATATCTCCCTGATTGGTCTGCAAGGTCTCAAGACACCTGGTGCTGTGCTGAAGTAACTTCTGTAGCCGTACAAGGACATGTTTCCTAGCCAGCACGCCATTGCCACCCAAGAAGATTCTGATTTCAAACTGTGAAAGAAAGCTGACTAACTGGAGCCCCTAGAACTGGCACGGGTGATCATCGATTTGGGTTGGACACCAATTAAAATGATTATTTTCTTTGGTAATATTCTGAATACTACTGGAAGTAATGATGAGAAAGTTGAAAGTTACTCTGACAGATGTAGTTCAGTGAGCGTCCCATACTCCACTTTTAAATAAAGGCCTTGTGCTGGCAATGTGGAGTGCACTGCAGAAGAAAGGCACTCCTGAGAAGTTGAGGCAATATTCAGGCCACGGCTATATCCTTCTTCTTCCTGAAGACACCATTAGTTTCTGCCACTTTTACCATTCTGCATTACCATGACCTTTCATGTCTTTTACAAGCAGTTGTGAGTACACCCTATTACTAGATCCCTTAAAGCTTTAAAAATAATGATAGTTTTAGTGATCTTGTTTACAGCGTGTCCTAAGAAGCAGTGCGATTTAGGCAGGGACTTGTGTGTGTTGAATGGACGCAGGATGGATAAGAGGCAGAAGAAGCAGAGAAGATTAAGTAACTGGGTTTACCTCCTTCCAAAGAAAGTGTGATGAAATGATGCCAGAAAGATACCCATGGCAGCACTGAACTCAGAGCACTATATGATTAAACCTCTTCCCAGATTACTTAAGGTGTCACATATGTCTTGTGAAACATTTCACACATATTTGTATTTGCTAGAAGTAGCACTCCCTTGGACAGATTTATCAGTCTCGTTAGTAGCATTTAACACTGCATTTATAGTTTTTCATACTGTAAAAACATACCACAAAAAATTAATTAAAAAAGGTTTAATCAATCATTTTTCTATTGCTATGAAGGGATTAGTATATGTAGGCTACAAGGGATTAGAAGATGTAGCTTACATCTTCCTTCAGAAGTGTTGCAAGACCTGGAAACTCTATTCTATCACTGCTGTCTTTTCTGGTATTTTCTTTTTGACTTAATACAGCCTCATTATTTCCTTGCATTCTTTTTTCTCCATACATGTGTGTTTCTCAAGCAAGTTAGCTCTATTTTATTTTGTGATGTTCATCTAGTCAATGTAGTGCCTGACCCTTCATTATCTACATGCATAGCCTCTATCCCTTGGCCTTTCAGAATCTCCTGTCACAGATAAAAACCAGTCAGTTCTTATTACTGTACTCACCTATCTGCCGGAAAGGAATGGATGAAAACAAATAAATGATTAACTTAATTTTAGGTGTGCCTTCATCTTCATCAAGAACACACTTACCTGGTCCATCAGCAGTGATAAGCAATCTATAATGGTTGTGTGCTAAAATATTTTTATCCATTCAGGAAATCTTTTTGTAAGAAGCACAAATATTAATATTCCTTGAGAAAAGACATCATTACTTAACAGACAGAGTTTTCCCATTATTCAGAATGAGATTGTCTTTTCTTTTTTTACTGAATGCCATCAAAAATGTACGGTTCTGATCGCATTTTACAGCCGATAGTGTAGCAGAAATTATCACTGGTGAATATGGAAGATAATGTCAGAAAGTTACCGCTGCAGTTATTTATCAAACTAAATTTTATAAATAAAGGATGAAGAATAAAGGTGAAAAACAAAGGTAAAAACAATCAAAAAATCCCTAACACTATCTGCACAGTTTTTCATTATCATAGATACAAAATAGTTCTCAGTATCTGAATGAAGATAACACGGAGATATGCCTGAAAATTATGGCAAACTCATATTTTAGTGTTTTAGTTTACTCCAGTAATTACACCTTTTGAATAAAATATAGGTGACCTGGCCTTCTTTTACAGCTATAGCTTCAGACATACTCTGACGTTATAACAAAGGGAAGTGTTGTCGTCAGGATTAATGTGAAGTCTAATAGCCTACCCTGACCATAGGTCTTCATTCATCAGATGAGTGCAGTCATAGTAACAATTAGTGGAAAAGAAATGCGTGCCTCTGTTTTTCCTTTTGTTTGGAGTAAAAATGTGTATTTCTGTACAATCAGAAGTAATTTGGATACCTATTCTTCCCTCGAGAGAAAACTGTTAGTAATAAATACAAATCTCTTCAAGCACTCACAACATTTGCAGTCTTATAGAGCTTTTCAAAACTATTTTAGGAAAAACTTTATTTTTTAGAAGTTAACAGACTGGCTAGTGTTTTCAGGAACTGAAAACTGGGGAATAGCAGTGTGACTGTAGGCAGCTCTTTGAAATTTAGCATAAAATTATTAATAATCAGAATGTTTATATGAGGTAGATGACAGATATCTTACCATTATTGTATTCTGAAGAAGCTAGAGGCAGACATTGTTAATAAACATAATCTTTTGAGTGTTTGAGGCAACTCTGTTAATTACATATAAATTTATCATGATATTTGTTCTAAGAATATAAATAGAATAGTATATATTTATTATACATATTTTACAAATATATATATTCCTGACAGGTAGTTAAAGCAAAATATTATTTAAATTTGATTACAAAATTATGACCATGGATTCATTTGACAGATTTCTGTTGAATGGCATGTTATCCACTATTTTCAACACATATCAGAGTATCTATGTCTAAGGAAACTGAAGGGATCCATTACCAGAAAATGCAGCAATGTAATCATTATGATGTACACTTCAAATCGCTGCTTTCATTGTTAGCTTGTAGTGCCTCCTGCTAGCATAAATGAGAGAGACCACCCTGCCAAGAAAAAGCAGCACACCTTCCTCATTTGCTTTCCTGCTGTTCCCCTCTAACTGCGTCAATCAACATGTCCTGGTGGTTTTGCCTAATGCTGAGTACTAATGATGCATCTAGTTAAGATACCTCCAAATTTCAGTGTATGTGCCAGGAAATATTTATAATGAGTCCTCTTCCCAGACCGGAGGTGCTCCTGGAACTACCATAATTTTCAGTGTGATTCTCTGGTTTACTTCCTATCTGACATCCCAGAAATCTCTGTGATCATACTGAGAAACTGCAGTACTTGGCATACCTAACTCTGCCTTTTTTTTTTTTTTTTCTAGGTGCGTGTACATCACATTGCTGCCAGATAGAAGGTAAAACGTGAAGTTCCTCTCACTGAAGTCATGGCAGTTTGTGTATCCTTATGGCTCAGTCCATAGACTATCACCTTTTTCACTCAAAGCATACTTGAGGATCACAGGGTGCTCTGCAGAAGTGCTAGGTGTGAAGCGAGTTATGTTCTGGGAGCTTTAAATATAATTGTTCTTTCCTGACAGTCTATCAGACCTAAACACATGAATTCCTTTAAAAGAGCAGTTGGGAGGTTCTCACCTCACAGACTTGTGGCATCTGTTGGCGACTGCTGACTTATCTTCTCCTTGTTGAAAATCCCAGAATCCTGCAGGTAGCGAAACATGTCCAACGAACACAGAAAACTGCTAGGCACTGACTGTTTTCCCCAAATTTTACCCTTAGGAAGTCTTTTCAAGACAGAGAGAACAATGAATTTAGGCATTCTTAGTACATTTTGGTATCACAGCAGAAATCTGAGCTACTGCTGACTAAACCTGGCAGAGTCAGAAACAGCACAGGCTCCTGGTGTAGTGCTGAGCCCAATATGATGAGCCCAGTTGACAGGCTGATGCAGCTAAGCTACTGCCAGCATCTCTGCATGGCTCCATCCAAAGCTACACAGACCTATCTGTTTGAACTGGCTCTTGCCTGAATGGTTCTTCTTCCCTCCCTTGTTCATTTTTCTGTGACTCAACATAAACCTGTGACAAGAGTGCCCTACAGCTACACTACATTACAGAATTTAGGCAAGTAGGTAGCCGAGGGGATCAGGCCCTTATCTCTCAGCTGGCATTGCTAAATATAGTTGACTTCATGGATCCATAAAAGGGATTACACCATACACCAGATGCCTAAACAAATCTGATCATTGTTTGAGCTGCTTCAGCTGCATCAAGTAGGAATATCAATCTCGATCATGTACATCTAGAAGTGACAAGGAATAAAATGCACTGGTTTCTCAAGTGTCTGTCTTCTGGGAATTTAGCAGATCTTGCTGATTTAAGTAGCGCTGAGACTACATTATTAGCCATTCAGGAGTAGAAAGCTTTTCAGAAATGTCTAGCAACACTGGCATTGTCCATACAGATGCAGCAATGGCAGCAATCAACTTCTATAAAGTTTCACAGCTAATTTGATTTTCAGCATATACTTTTAGCAAAGATGAAGGCCAGACAGGTAACCAGAGACAGCTTTATTACTTTCCATCTGAGCCATTACACAGACAGTAATTTTCACCCGATAAAATAAAACAGTCCTTGAAACTGCTCTCTGCAATCTCTCGGGTAAGATTTTCAGGTGATATTTACACCATGATGAGAAGACAAAAGGTAACTCTATTGTTTTCTTAACTTACAGAATGTGAAATTTAAAATTTTCTTTTTTATCAAAGTATGGTGGTACCAAGCCCAGGTTTTCTATGCCAGATAGTAAGACTTTTGCAGTATTAAGGGTCTGGAATCAGGTTTATGACATCAACACATCAGACATTATTGGATGTCACAGTGCCAGCTCTCTACTGTAATGATCTGAGTGACACCTGGAGAAGACAGCTGATCACTGCATGTACCTGTGGGGACTAAGGTCAATGCGCCAACATATGCCCAAGCAATATCTAATATTTACTGCTGAAATACAACTTCTAGAAGTACTATACCTTCCCACTGCTACAATCACCGGCATATAATTTTCTAAACACCTTAAAATGGCTACTGCATATGTGCAGATCACATGTGCTGCGGAAAGCACTAAATCTTGTTCTTTCAGGTGTGTCAGTGTTTCCATAGCTGCAAGGACTTTTGTTTAATTTGCCCTATGCTTTTAAGATTTCTATTATTTAATGATGAATATCTTAGAAAACAAAGATTTTTCTTCCTTTTGCTCCTGTTTCAGCCTTTGCAGACTGTTGATCCCTGCTTTTGCTAACACCAGTATGATCAGGCTTTTTACTAGTAACAAAACAGTATTTATTTAGTTGCCTAATAAATCTTTTCACATTACACACCTGACCTCTGGGGTCCTCAGCTTAGAAAAAGCATGCTCTTATTGGAGTGGGTCCACAGAAATGATCAGAGGGATGGAGTGCTTTTCCTGTGAAGACAGGCTTTTAGTGAAGAGAGCTGAGAATGACCAATGTACCCTTAGATTTGGTAAAGATGGAACTAAACATATGATTGAAAAAATACACATCCAGATAGTTTCAGATATTTTCTTTGTGTGTCTCTTATCACATAATAAATATTTAACACAAGAATAAGAATAGACAGAATAAGATCATGGTTTTGCCTACTGAGCCATATAGGCACCTCAGGGGCACCTCAGAAGAAAAGAAAACTACAGGAAAGTGAATTTTCTTCAGTAGATCAATATGCAATTGATGCCAGCACAGCAGCTTGGAATTAATGGACAGAAGAATTTTATGACTACGTCTTCCATTTAAAACACAGTAGATCCATTTTTGCACAATAATCAAACCCAGGAAATTTAACCTTGAAACCAAAATATGTTCAGCTGAGCATTTTTCTAAACAGAAGCCACTCAAGTGAAATTAATTATTTCCACACAGCCAAGGGGAACTGGATAATGGAGCCCTTGGGATAGTTCTACTCCCGGAGGAAAAAATCCCTACAGATTTTTTGAGGTAGCCTGAGCAGCATTTTTCACATGGACTATTCCGAGCAGCTCTGCACCCTAATGAGGCACTCTGTGAAATACATAGTGATGGGCAGTTCAGGAGGTAAAAAGGAGGCTTTTTATGCCTGAAATTTAAGCTTGAAGCAGTCTTTTACCTCAGTGGATGCAAGTGACCAGCTGTTGACAGATTCATTTATTCTGCTCAATTCTTTGTTATAGCCTCTGTAAAGTTCTAAAAGTGATATACACTTCAGTCTATTTGGGAACCTGCTTTAAAAACTCGGACAAAAAAAACATCTGGAGGGTCAGTATTTTGATTTACATAGACAGGAAATCACTCAGAGTAGTTATCATTCAGGATCAGGGCTGACATTCTCATAA
This sequence comes from Oxyruncus cristatus, assembly GCA_013399855.1. Classification (NCBI taxonomy): domain Eukaryota; kingdom Metazoa; phylum Chordata; class Aves; order Passeriformes; family Cotingidae; genus Oxyruncus; species Oxyruncus cristatus. The sequence continues at coordinate 234,211 of VXAY01002204.1, forward strand.
TGGTTACCTCGATTCCGAAACAATGGGATTTTATAAAACCCAGCACTTTTTTTTTATATCTTTTTTTTTCATTCCTGCTTCCCATGGCACTGAAATGGACAAGTTTCATGTGTACCTTTTGGTCAGAGGAGACATGGCCTGGGTAGACAAGACTGAGCCTGGTTTCCATTTCAAAGCCATCCAGGGAAGGCAGAACTGCCATGCGATTACCTGCATCTGACAGAAGAGACACACAGCTCTGCTGCTCTTCCCAGGGCTCTCTGTGTGTGGAAGGACCACCCTTGCAGCCATCACTGCCCTCAGTGTGCTTCCTTGGCCCCAGGCATACATCCTAGTAACTGGCTCCTCAGCAAGCTGTCATACAACTGCTGTAACTGCAGGATCAGGGAACTCCCTCCTGACTTCAGATGGGATTTTCACATTTCACGCAGTGCAAAGAGGTCAATGAGCATCTGGTTCATAGTCTGTAACCACCGAAGAGCTGTTGATTCTCTTTATATGGATCCTCAAGATTCCTTTCTTCATGTAAAAAAGGACTTACTTCTTCATAGGAGTGCCAGGAGTTCTACTCAAATGTGGCACATGCCTTGTGAAATGTGGTATTTGCCAAAAAATTTCAGTCTTTTTAATCTGTGATCCTCCATGTCTCTGTCTTACTGAGCATTATCTTAAGGAGGATCATAAAATTGCAGAAGCACCTGAAAACACCAACTTGTGGTGATAGAAACAGCAGTAATGCAATACAGAAATAGGTTGAAGAGTAGTAGTCTACATTTTGAAAGAAATAAATAATTTGATGTTTGTTAGAACTGAGAAACTGCTGGAGTTCAAATCTGAGTTGTAAAAGGGGTCAACATTTTTTATAAGGTTAATCTTTGAAGATTTTTGTTCTAAAATAACTTACGTAATGCCTAATAGTGTTATAATACTTAAAGGTTTAGCTGATACTATTTTAGAAGTGTGAAATTCCCTGTTATTAGATTTCTCCTAAAATAATATTTCTCAGTTACTATTTCTTTGCTTTTCTGTGTCATCAAGATTCAGTAATGAAGTATTAATGGATTTGGATGGAATGGAAAAAGTTGTAGGCCTATATCTTCACCCTTAATAAGTATACAGTATATTTTATCAGAGAGAGTATGAAATTTCTGCCTTAAATTGCACAATATTGAGAAGACAGAGAGCCCATTCTGTGCCAATCATAATGCAATGCAGATTTGAGAACTATGAGAATAGTAAGACTTCTACAATGAGAACTTAAACACAGACATATTTTTCCTGTTCATGGGGCTTCAAGGAAAGAAAGTCTTTTACAGATAAATACTGTAAAAGAACCAGAAAGAAACAGATACGGGAAAAAAAAAAAAAGTGAAAGCCTCAGATGGAAAGATAAACTGGGGTTTAAACGCTGCAAAAATGGAATCATGAGGAAAAAATTCCAAAAATTAATTTTTTGTTTGACAAAACATTTCTGACTTGATCAGTGTTCAGTTGGAAGTTTGGTTCCATGATCTGAATGTATTGATGTTAGAATGTTTTGATAAGTTCCAGGTAGAAAAAAAAAAAAAAAAGTTGTCTTCATTTATCAATGTCTTTGATAGTTTCTAGAAGAAATTGTTTTTCATACCTGACTTTGGTAATTTTATTTTTTAATGAAGATGGCTGGCTGCATTTCATTGGAAGCATTGCAGTCATAATGAAGTGCAATGAAACATCTTTGAAATTGTCCTTATTTTTCTCTACTATGGTGTCATGCCATCTTTCAGTGTGTTCAGCCAGAAGCATACCTCTAATTTAGTAGAAAGGCATCCTTTGAACATAATTTAGAATATTATTTTAATGTAGAGAAGTATGTTTGATCACACAGTGAAGATGTATTAGTTATCTTTTTAAGTTAAAAAGCTGAATATATGAAAAGTTATCTGGACTTCTCTGTTGTTATTAAAATAATGATAATACTTTGCATGCATTTTTAGCTTTCCAGTTAGAGTTGAACAGAATAAGGTTTTGTCTACTGTAACAATTTGAGAATGACAAATGTTTCTTAGTCCAAACCTGCAAAAAAAAGGCAACTTTTAGTCTTTCAAATAGTTTTTTTCTTCACCAAAATCCATTTTTTTCCTTTTTTTTTTTTTTTTAAATAACAAATCCTATTTTCCGTTTTATATTCTTTTATATTCTTTTTATATTCTTATAAATTGGCCAATGGACAAGTTAAGAGCTATCACTTCAGCTGAAATCAATTCTTAAGAGTCAAAATAAATTCAGAAATAAACTGAAAATTCACTATTATTGGAATGAAAGAAAAGATCTTACAGAGCCCAATTTTGATAGTTTAATAACTCTTTTCCTTTTGTATTTAAAATTACTGTCATTTGGCAGAAAAAGAGAATCAATATTTATAAAGGCAAGACCTTGGAAAAAGTTATGAAGAAACATTCCTCATACTATACTAGGAGTTGAATCAATTGAAAAATAAATTGTTTTACAAGTTCTATATAAGATTTGTTTCACCATGTGGTGGACATTAATTTATTTCTTTATACAACTCTTCTATATTTACAACATCTTTAGGGTTCAAATGCCATTAAAAATATAAAATTTCTTATTCAGGTGTCTGACAAAGTCTTTTGTGTGAAAAAGACAATTTTTTATTTTTTTTTTTACTATACTTAAAATGAGAAAACAATTGTAAACTCTTACAGATGATAAAAATACAGAAGAAAAAATTCATCTTGATCTTCTTACCCCAAATTTAAAATGAAAGGCCTCTCTTCCGGAAATCACTAACAGTCTTTCAATTTGCAGATGACACCAAGCTGGGGGGGAGTGTTGATCAGCTGGAAGGCAGGAGGGCTCTGCAGAGGGACCTGGACAGACTGGAGAGCTGGGCTGATGCCAACGGGATGAGGTTCAACAAGGCCAAGTGCCGGGTCCTGCACTTTGGCCACAACAACCCCCTGCAGCGCTACAGGCTGGGCACAGAGTGGCTGGAGAGCAGCCAGGCAGAAAGGGATCTGGGGGTGCTGATTGACAGGAAGCTGAACATGAGCCAGCAGTGTGCCCAGGTGGCCAAGAAGGCCAATGGCATCCTGGCCTGGATCAGGAACAGTGTGGCCAGCAGGAACAGGGAGGTGATTCTGCCCCTGTACTCGGCGCTGGTGAGGCCACACCTGGAGTGCTGTGTCCAGTTCTGGGCCCCTCAGTTCAGGAGGGATATTGAGGTGCTGGAGCAGGTCCAGAGAAGAGCAACCAGGCTGGTGAAGGGACTTGAGCACAAGTCCTATGAGGAGAGGCTGAAGGAGCTAGGGTTGTTTAGCCTGGAGAAGAGAAGGCTCAGGGGAGACCTCATCGCTCTCTACAACTCCCTGAAAGGAGGTTGTAACCAGGTGGGGGTTGGTCTCTTCTCCCAGGCAACCAGCCGTCAGACAAGAGGGCATGGCCTTAAGCTGTGCCAGGGGAGGTTTAGGTTAGATATCAGAAAGAAATTCTTTACAGAGAGAGTAATCAACCATTGGAATGGGCTGCCCAGGGAAGTGGTGGATTCTCCATCCCTGGAGGTTTTCAAGATGAGGCTGGATGTGGCACTTAGTGCCATAGTCTAGTAACCACGGTGGTGTTGGATCAAGGGTTGGACTCGATGATCTCCGAGGTCCTTTCCAACCCGTCTGATTCTCTGATTCTATGATTCTATGATAATAGAGAATTCCTCCGCCAGGTTACATTATGTCTCAAGTTACACTTATTAAAAAAAGCACTTTCTTGGTGGAGTATGCTAATGTTGTAGCTGCTCACCATAACTGAACTTTCCAGGAAGCCTAGATATATTTAATCTTATTATTACTTCCTTTATAATTATTTCCTCCTTATTCAAAGGCATGCTTGAAATGTTTCTCACTAGTTGAAGGACTGTATCACCTCTCAGGAGATACATAAATACCACTTACTCAGACCTGGTGCCTTCTCATGTACCAGATTCATTAACTGGCAATTCATTTACACACCAATGGTAAAATTATTCCTTTCCCTATCTCTGGGTGGCACAAGGTGCACATTTAATTGTGAAGTGTGTCCATGTACAGAACCTTCATTTGTATGAGTATGATGATATGAAGGCTCACAGAATCTTTTTGTGCTGGTTTTGGCTGGGATAGAATTAATTTTCTTCACAGTATCTAGTATGGGCTCTGCTTTGGATTTATGCTGGCAACAGTGTTGATAACAAAGAGATGTTTCTGTAACTGCTGGGCAGCTCTTACACAGTGTCAAGGCCTTTTTTGCCTCTCATCCCACCCCACCAGCGAGGGGGCTGGGAGTGCCCAAGGAGCTGGGACGAACATATCTGGAACAGCTGACCCCAACTGCCCAGAGGGATTTCCCACACTGTATGGCCTCATGATCAGCATATAAAACTGGGGGAAGAAGAAGGAAGGGGGGGATTTTCATAGTGACAGCTTTTGGCTTCCTAAGGCACAATTATGCATGACAGAGCCTGTTTTTCCTGAAGGTGGCTGAACCTGCCTCCCCACCGGAGGAGGTGAACAACCAAATGGGATAAAATCATATGGTTCAGTACTGCTTGGGGTTTTGTTTGTTTGTTTGTTTGTTTTGTTTGGTTGGTTTTGTTTGAACGGTTTTTGGGTTTTTTGATTAGGTAGTTTTTTTATCAAGATCAAATATGATTGTAATTAGCTAAAAAATATAACTGTGAAAAGGCTGACCCCTCCTACATTCTCCAGTAGGACTATTGCAATATTTTCTGATAATCTTCTATTAATTGTTTCTCTTGCACTCAAGATGATACTTTAGCTGCTTCTTAAATGTTTTCATAACCTGTATAAACTATTTATAAAAATTTCATGCCATATGTGTACTTTTGTTCTCTTTGCATAGCTGTAATACTTGTCTACAGTTTTTTGTATGATTTTCTGTTCAGATGCAGCAGTTTTGGTGAGCAACTGGACAATGCTTAGGTCAGTGATTTTTTCCCCAGCTTAATCAGTCACTTATACTGTTTGTTTTGAACACTGATATCTCCTTTTAAACGGTTTTTTCTTTCATGTGCTTCTCTTGCTGCAATCCATATTTCTCATTTAATCCCCTCTGTATTAACATTGTCTTGTCTTTCTTTCAGCATCTTGCTTCCTTCCTTTCTGCATTCTGGAAAAGTCTTAAACTTCTATCAAGTCCAAACAGGAGCTGATCTGAATTGGAATCATCTTTTCCCAGTTTGTAGCCGTGATTATCACTGTACTTTTTTATTCTTTTAGAGATTTCACAAACCATCTAATTTTACATTACATCCAATATAACACCTTCATGGCAACTGCTGCCCCACAATGTTCATATTTTTCCTATCCCTCTCTTTTTAGTTAGACCCTTTTGTTTGTCACTCTGCTGTTCTACCGCCAGCATAATGTGCTGTTCATAATGGATGGTTATGGAAAACTACAGACTGACAGTAAACTGTAACACTGTTGCATTTATTAGAGCAAAGAAGAAAGTAAATTAACAAGCAATGAAGAAACTTGCCAAAGAAGAAGCAAAGCGATCTTTCGTTGCATCTATACTCCTAAATAAAACAGGCAAGTGACATGAATCATGTTTAAGTTCATGTCCACACTGCTTATAGCTAGCACCAGTTAAAGCACACTACCACCCCTCTCAGGACTCTGTATGATGCACATGTGACATGGAGACAGAATAATTGTTTCCTGCTTTCCAGCCCCACATATACTATCAGAGTTGAGGTGCATCATGTAAGAGAAACGATTTTAAGACATGAACTATTGTATTTGGGAATACGGATGGAGATGCAATAGCAGCAAATGCAAAGGCTTCTGGGGCAGAATTGGATTACTACAGAGGGAGACATATCTAGCACTTGAGTTAAATTTAGCATGGTTTCATTCCTCATCAGGAGTTTGAATAGGAAATGTGCTAGCACTGCCAAATGGACAGTACCCAAGTGGGGAGTGAGATAGTCAGGACTTCAGCAGCCTAGGCAGTAAGGGACTGAGCTCTTGACCTTTCTTCCTGTCCTGCTTTTGTTTTGCTTTGTAACTAGAACTCCTGTCAGGCTGCTTATTTTGACTCTTGTTTCAAAGTAGAAAATCAATCATTAGTGGGTTACAAGTATGGCCTCCCTCTCAGTGCTCTCTCTCCCTGGACCCACTCATCTCACACTCTTCTCTATGCACTGACTCAGCACCTGCCCAGCAGCAAAGAATATCCAGTTTATTTCTTAGACTGACGTTTTTTGGCAACATTCAAAATGCAAACTATGGTTTACCACCATCTCCAAGCGAGTATGAGGTCTTCTGTTTCCAAAATGAACTTTATACTACAAATATATTTGAAACAATGCAATCCACCCTTTCTCCCCAGATGTTTACCTTTAAAGTTCAGGATAACAACATGGTATGGAAGAGACACTTGTTTTTATATTTTTATATTTCATACTGGGTTTGGCTTCTTTGTTTAGTATACAGAATAATTCTGGGGCTTTCTGCAGCATAAAATTCTCACCATTTAATGTTACCACTTTCAGAACTATGTACATTAAGCTCTCAGCGTCTTTTTCACCAGTGTGAAAGATCTTGTATCTTCTTGTGAGCTTGGGCCTCCTGGCTTTACTAGAGTTACTGAATGGGCTATGTGGTATTAGCTATAAGATGTTTTTGCAGGGTGATCACAGGAAAATGACCGTGTTGAATATTTTCAGTCTTGAAATTTAAAAAAATTGAAATCATTTTTATAGATACTTGTTAGTTTCATTTTTTCACTTTCTTGATCTTAAGTACAGATTATTCCAGCCACAACAATGCAGTTGTCTTTGCTGTATTTGTTGTAATCAGCCCTTTAACTTGGGGAATGTGTGATTGAAGTAGAATGTAGGAAATTAGTTATTGCCACTAACACAAAATCTTCAATATGTCCACTGATTACGTTGTGGAGATGAAGAGCTTCAATGTTTATTTATACATTTATTTTTGCTTCATGTTTCCATTCAGTACAGAGTCATGTCTTTATCCCCAATGTTAGATTAAAAAAAATCAACTTCATTGTTCAGAAGCTTAATTACCTATAAATTGTTTCCTGTGTACCTATTATTATGATATTTTAAAAAATAACAACTCTATCCCAAACATAAACACCTCGTCTGTGCTTCTCTATGAAAAGCCAGGACAGAAAATAGAAATTCACTGTTCCTTCAGTGCGAAAACTATTTTTTTTTTAACTTGACCAACATAACAGGATAAAGACAATATTTTCAAAGCTTATTTAACTTTATTGCCCTATGATCTGAAAATCAGAAAAAACTCGGAGGCTCACTTATTTCCTTCATTCACTCCTGTTACCATTCAGAGGCCTGAGTTGCCGCAGCAAAACACAGAGCATTATAAGTACTGGTCTTGAAAATGTCTCTCAGTGTTTTTCAGGGTTTACCAGGTGGTTCATTGTGTTGTAGCTGTCCTTCTTGAAATTCAACTATGTGACACTACTCCGAAGTACTGTAATGAAGGGTTCAGGATCAGAAATAAAATGCTGTTAAGTTAAATGCTGCCTGTGTAATTAACCTGCAGGTAATTTATTTTACTGAAGCAGATTTTTTTTTAATATTAAATTTTTTGAGCCGGGTTCTGTCTGTGGTGGGTCTGCCTGAGCTGGAATTTATTTCCCCACAGTAGCCCTCACAGTGCCATGCTCTGTATCGGTAGCTAGAGGAGTGTTGATAACACACCCATGTTTGGCTACTGCTGAGCACAGCACTGTAACATTCCCTCTTCAGTCGAGGGCTAGATCCTGGGAGGTGACACAAGCAGGCCAGCTGACCCACACTGACCAAGGGGATATTCCACACCATATGACGTCAACCCAGATATAAAAGCCGAGGCAAGGAGCAGGAAGGAAGGCATCCATTGTCTAGTGGCTGCCTGCTGAGAAACCATCACATGTACCAAAGCCTTCATATGCTTCTCAGGAGTGGCCGACCATCGTTGCTTGTGGGAAGCAGACAATAAACTGTGCTATCTTTCACTTCTGCATGCACAAGCTTCGCTTTACTTTTTTGCTTTAAATAAACTGCCTTATCCCAACACACAAGTTGTTTTGGTTTTTTTGGTTTGTTTCTAGGGTTTTTTTCCCTCCTTACACTCTTCCCTGTCCCACTGGGAAGGAGAGTGATAGAGCGGCTGGGTGGGCACCTGGCATCCCGCCAAGGTCAACCCACCACATTGTCACAGATGTCCCCAAAAGCAAATTCCCTCCTGGCAGAAAGACAGCAGTATCTGTGAAGTTTGACCACATTCTGACAGTCATATCACACAGATCACCATGAATAAATAAAGAAGCTGTAGTTCCCTCTTCATGAAAATTCCTTTTTCCTTTCATGAGATGAATGAGGTCTAATCCATTTAATTATTAAAATTGTCCTATTGTCCTGCTTTTTCTCTTGGTTGCTGCTTAAGTCCTTTATTACTAGATTCAATCAGTCAAGACAGAAAATATTCAGAAGATAATATATGGCAAAGTGTGAATTTTTAAAGAGACTTGGAGTATGAGTTCATTTGATACAGTTCCTCAGTGTCTGGGAAAATTACTTTCTGATTCTAAGAATGAAAAAAAAAGCCTAGCAATTATAAACACTGTCACTATTGTCTTTATGTTAGTAGCTATATATCTTGCATAGTTCACAGCCATAGACTTTCTCAGATGTCAAAGGATTTGTGGTCTTATAATGTGGAATCGTCAGGTTGCACTGTTTTTTTGTTAAATTCTTCTCAAAAACAGAGGTCTAACTGCGTAGAGCTGATAGGGGGTTACAGCTATTATTGCTCTAATTTATTTGCTGCTATTTAATGCACCATTTTTTTCAGTAAGATTGCTATCTAATGTTCTGATCACCACGATCTCTGTCTCCAAGGACATGTTAATGTGAGTTGATTGTTTACAAAGAGCTCCAATCTGTTATTAATGTACAACTGATTTTTCTTCTGGTTGTTTTTTTTTTTTTTCCCCTTCTTTTCCCCAGATTATTTCTATATTAAAGTGGCATGACTAGATCTCTCTAAACTCCTTTAGCAACCTTCCTCACTGCATCAATCTTCATCTCTTACTGGGGTAAGGTAAATATCTTTTCAGAAAGACCAAGTCTAGGACACAAACCCTGGTTTTATTCCATGTAAAAATACTATTTTAATGAGACCTAGAATTGAAACCCAGATAATAATTAAAAAACTATGATAATATGCTAAGCAAATATGCACTAACACAAAACAAATCAGAGATATGAAATCCTGACATTTAAGGTAGATTTTACTCCATACATAATTTATCATGTTTTCATACTTTACAGTTACACATTTCTTTTAAAAACGGAGCATACCAGAAGACACCCAAAACATAAATTATCATATATTATGCAGTTTCCATTGAAAGAAAGATCAGTGAAGGCCCTGAGATGTGTTCTTTGCAAAACAGGACCAGCCAGCGAGGAAGTTAGTCATCGTTAATTGGCCACTACTGATCACAGGAATAGACATTTGGGATTACTGTCATCTACACTACAGAGAGAAAAGGAGAAATCAATTTTTGGACAATGGATTTAGTGTCCCACCAGTCACATTTTCATTATGAACCATTAAGTGTATAGATTATGAGATTATAGAATCTATGAGACTCATAGATTGATCAGACAATTTTCTTTGGTATTGAAAACTGATAAGCACCAAGTTATAGTAATTGATTAAAATTATTTTAGAGAAAAGTTTATAAGCTCTGAATGTTTTTTTTGTTGTTGTTGTTTAATTTCCTCTGTTGTCAGCATGGCCTAAGACTATTAATCTTTAAAGTAAGCTGTAATGCTACTCTTTTACATTATTGTAAGGTGATAGACCAACTTATGGCCACAATGACAGCCCTGAGGGTTACTTGGAAAGACCCCAGCACCTGGAGGAGGCATTCCCAGAAACCCATTGTAAGGTGATAAGGCCTTACACAAAAAGGGACAAAGAGACCTTTTATCTTAGGGGTTTTTTCCTATATTGTACTTTTTTGTCTTAGTGTCATTCGACTTGTTGTACGTGGTTTGCCTTAAAGTGTGTATATCTTTGTCTTAGTGAGGTAAAGTATGTGCTAGCGAGAAGCAGCAATATTCTTGCCTTTTTGCTTTGTGTTAGTGAGTGTGTTTAAATTTTGTCTTAGTCTTTGTAAATTGGTCTGTCGTGGAGGGATTTGCTTGAGTTTTGTGTTGAGGTGTTATTGTGATCTATTGCTTCTTAGGGAGTTGTGTTATTTTTGGAGAGGTTTCTGGTTTGGGGTTTATTAGTTAAGTGGAATTTTGCAGTTAAACATTATCACCAATGACATGAAGCCTATAAGTTGTCACAGATTTGAACTAATAAAAATTATTTTGTGAGCTGCTAAGAGTTAGTCCATTTTTTTTTTTTTCAGTGCTGGCAGTCTCGTTGACAGCGGAATAACTCGTAGGAGAAACTTGCTGAGGAGGTTCTCCATTGCTATGAGGTGCAGTCCCCATAAATAGGGTATCCAAAGTCCTGCCCATCTCAGTGAATCTGTCAAGCAAAGGGTCTCCCCGTAAGGAGACGCTGACAGACTGTTTTCAGACTTTAAAGGCTTTGAACTCCAGGGATGGGGACACTAATAGACAAAAACTATATTAATACAGGTGAGACAGAAAATCCTTCATTTCCGCCTCTTTTCATGTGACAGTTATTAAAAATAGTTTTACTTTAAACCAAACCTGGTAACACAGGAGTATATAATCACCAGGTTTTGTAACAATGGCAGAACAGGGAATTCAGAAAGTATTTCTGGTTTACTGACAAGATTTCTCATTTGTAATAAGCAGATCTTTAAGAAACTAGATACGGAAACCATATCTGTGAAAACCTTTTTTGGTTTCCAGTGAGAATTCCTTTTTGAATCAAGATTACATTGATTACTTCTTTGCTTTAAGTTTATTAATTTCTATGATACTCATTCAGATTTCTGTTCCTGCAGGCTCAAGGGAAGCAGCATCTTATCTCATTCAAGGATTATGAGATTCAAATTTAGAAGGCTGAATGCTTTTTAATAATAATGGCATGTCACAAAAGAATTTATTTTGATGGGTTCTCACAGCTTTTTCTTTAATTAAAAAATCCTTTTAATGCTTTTCGGCTTGAGTTTAGCTACAATATAAAATCCTTTTATTATTTTTTTATATTCAGAAAAATTATTTAAGTACTTATTAAGTTTTCCTTAGCAAGACAGTTTCTTTAGTTTTAGGAAATGGACTTCAACTGGTATTTGAGTATCATATGTGGGTCTTTGAAGTCTCTTTTTAATCTTCTTTAAAATGATTTTCATTAATATTATAATTTATTTTTATACATTAAGAAAACCCAAACCCAACCAAAACCAGGTACCAAGCAGGACATCACTATCTTTTTTTGTTTGCTTGTGTGGTACAAGGTAAGAACAAACACATTGTTCCTTGCCTGAAAATGCTTTCAAACCTTCCAAAGCCCTCACTTGATTCTGTACTATACAGAAGCTGATACAGGAGCAGTGTGATGCCAGCACACATCTTCTGGGCAATTGTCTGAAGACAGGCAAAATCTGTGATGATTTTGAAGGATTGAGATTCAATGTTCTACAAATGAGGGAATTTTTGATAATTTCTGATTTTAAAATAACACATCCTATTACTGTTTCTGAAAAAGGGGAATAGGCTGTTTTCTATAAGTGTGAGTCATGCACTTTTAGCAACAATCCTGGAAAAGTGCCAGGAAAGTCTAAAGGCTAGAATGAGGAAGTCATTAAGGAGTGTTATGAGAAACGCAAAATCAATGCCTATAATAAATGCATTTAAAACAAACAAACAAAGCTGTTGTAATGATAGATTTCATTTAGAAATTATTGTGTTTTGAGAACATCTATTATGATCATGCTCAGATTCCTGTTTATATTGCAAACTAACTGGGTCAATATTTTTATCAATAGTTTTGAAGTGAATAATAAAATATTTGCTGGTAAATTTTATAGAAATGATGGAGGATAAGAATATAAAGAAAGGAATAGATTAGTTATACAAACATATTTGATCATGTACTAATGTAAGCTCAACTGAACAAATTGTATTTTAAATAAAGCTTTGACATGGCTAGCAATTCCATGTTTAATAGGACTAAAAACTCTGTCTTTGCAATATAATTTTAGTCTAATTCAGAACAAAGTCAAGATATTTCAAAGCTTCTAGCTAAAGTTAATTGCCACTGTCTTCTCAGTTCAAAAAAGCTATTGACTGCCCCAGAACCAGCAACTTAAACAGAAGCTGTATCTGTGCTGGAAATGAAGCAAAGAGTTGGAAATTTCAAGGATCTTAACATTCCCTCCTTCTGAGACCTTTCAAAGAGATGTACTGGGAGCCTGAGCTCCTCAATGGCCTGTCAAGTAGAGGAATCAGGCAGAGGTGGTAAGAATTTCTGAAATATTTCCAGGGTTTTGTCAACATCATAGCCTTACTGAAGGTTTTGATATTGATCAAATGACAAAATTCAATGAAAGATTCTTTTTTGAAAAGTTAATGAAGATTGACAAAAGGCCGGATGTCAAGGGAGGGATTCATCTGACAAATTTAACCATCCACAATGTAGGTATCTGCCTATGGGGGTAGAGGTCTAGATTCAGTTTGTGATCAGTGGGAAAATGTGACCAGATGGATCCTATTAATCAGACATTGCTATAGCATGATTTTGATGTTTAAGGCAGACATCGTGGAAAAAAGTTCTTATTTTAAAAGGCACTTGAACATGATAACAGTAAAATGTTTAAGATTCTTAATCAATGACTGATAAAATACAAGATATGTATGAGATGTTTCAACAGACAGAAATGAGAATTCTGGAGTGCGCTTCTTGGGGGAGCTTCTTGGAAGAACAAGTTAGAATAAATTACTTTGAATAGCATTAAGGAAATCAAAATCTGGATACTATGGTCTCTTCTTTCTGGAGTTCTTTTCTCAAAAGGATATTAAAAAATAGGATTGAACTTAGAAAAGAAATGCATCAGTATTTAATGATTTCCACTGCTAAAATGGATCCATGTCACTTGATGTGATATTGGACCTTAAGGTGACAGTCCAAGGTAAAAGAGCTCCAGTGAGAGTTCACTGGGCGTTTCTGTGGATATTAATAAGCTATGAAAGATTCAGTGTTCTTACATCAGATATTAAAGCTTTTACTGCACACATTGCAATTAGGGAATAAATACTGTATCATTTGGCTATTAATACTGATTTTTGTCAACAGATATTTGTCAGCAGTCTCAGACCCTAGTTAATACGTGTCATTTTATCAGCATTGAGGCTGTAGTTACTAACAAAAGATAAATTAAAATACCTTGTATAAAGCTTGTGAGTTTTGGCCTGTCAACATATCTGTGTGCCTATAACAATATAGTGTTAAATATTTATATTAAATCACTAGAAATTACTTGGTAGACCACTGCTGATCAAACCAAATAATGCAATCAAACAAATAAACAATGCAAAGTGAGTATTTTATCAAAACAAAGAAAACAAAAGTTTAGCTCATCTAGTCTAACAAGAGTTAACTAAGAGAGATAGTGTTTTGAACACATAGATAGATTTATGTTATATTAAACTTGGATTAAATACTTCCCTGATATTTTTGCAGTCAAGCAGCTAAATTGTCCTTTTGTTGGACAGATTTAACTTTCGTTCCCACTGTCAGCTGGCCTAAGACAGAGTCTTCAGTGTCAAACATAACTTCTTCCTTTCTCATTGACCTTGGATTTTTGAGTATTTTTGATGAGTTTATTAAGCAAGACGTCATTACCCCTGAGACCATGAAGATTATCGTTCCATTCAGCAATTTAATATAAAACAAATCAATGTGGATAATTTTGTCCTGCAAGCTATACCTCTCTGCCAACTCTGGTAATGTTTTTAGATTTTATTTTCAAAATCTGCCATTTGGTCTTGCCTCTTGTCTTCCTCTTTGTCAACCTGTATATAAAAAGAACTGGAACCTACCAACTATGTTATTTGCTCTCCTTTAAAAGCATTAGGCTGGATCTCTAAAGCAGCAGGTTTCATGTGTTTTGTTGAACTTCACTTTCACGACTTTCACACGTCTTTTCAGTATGATTTTTAGATTATTAACAGATTAAAATCATAATGAAAACGTCAACCTGGCTTTTCTCTTTCCATAGAATGACTAGGTATTACATTAATAAAAATGTATGCATTTTTTATTAATGGTGAAATGGATCAGTTTGTCTATTTTGTAAAGAGATTCACTTGGTAACTCTAAGGGTGGAGAAAGACACTGAAGTTAATTGCATGAAAATATCTGAGAATTAGAGAAATGTTATAATCCTTTCACTATAGCAAATCAAATATCACCCTTCCAAACCTGCAGGGCTCCATGCTGTTACATTAAGAATTCTGCAGTTGTAATTATTAGCATTAAGGAAAACTACTAATCAGAATATGACAGACTGTAACGTAAGTGTATGTGATGACATTAATGCATTATTTGATTACTTTTGGTAGTAATTCCTTCTTTTTTATTAAAAGTGAATTTTATATTTCAATAGGTGTTTCAAAAATAGTCCAAATTCCTGATCCTCTTCTGTTCTACCTATAATAATATTTTTAATATATTTTTTTGCTATAGCTAGTATTTATCATATAATGCAGTATTGTATATTTGCACTCAATATAACCTGTCATGCATTGTCTCTGTTTTACAGTGCTCTGAAGAGTTTACAAGTGAAGGTAAGAGCAAAGCACAGTCACCACAAAGAGGCCTAGCAGTGGAAGGCAACAACAATAAGGTATTGCTCTGTGTGATAAAGCATCATAGGGTTTTATGCAGCGTAAGCATCTGCGTCTGAACTGGTCACCCAAGATCATTTTATAGTAAAAAAAGAGAAGAAAGAATTGTTAGAATGTAACTAATACTAAGGCATACATCAAAACGAGATCAAATTAATTACATGGTAAGGGTTTTTCTTCATTAATTATAAAGCAAATTTAGTGTAACTAGGCCAGATATAAACATCAATAATTGACTGAAATTAAATCCTACCATTTCTGTTCAATTGCTGACAAGTCTATCTAGAAGTGTTTTAAAGAAGACATTGAATAAACAATAATCTGGTTTTGTAGAATGTTACAGACCTTCTAATTGCTGAATTAGATACCGAATATCTAATTGCTGCAATGGGAAACAGCACCAGTGTTTTAGGCTTAAATATTCCTAAAATGATGGTGAAATTCAGGCCAGAGACAGAGAGTGATTTTATTGATACAGGATGAGGAGACAAACATCTAGGAAATATCATACCTAATGTTGAAAACAACTAGCTGTTAAAGGAAAAGAATGGTGGAGTATTGATAAGGAGGAGCTTAGTAAGAGATTTCTCGAAAGCTATCTATAGGATATGAAAGAAACAGGAGGCAGATCTAATGAAAGAACCTTCTGACCTCAAAACCAAAATCCATTAAAAAAAAAAAAAAAAA
>VXAY01002204.1:249841-315072 GCA_013399855.1 Oxyruncus cristatus
GAGAGGAAAAAAAAAAAAAGGCAGCAAAACCAGAAAAGGGAAAAAAAACACCCAGTTTGGAAACTTTTATTACAAATTTGATTCTGTCTTGAGAAGCAGTGAGGAATTATCATAGTCAAGGAAAATTGAGTGGTTGAGGGGAAGGTTCAGGGTAAAAAAGTCTGAATAAAGAAAACAGGTTTGAAAAGGAAAGAAGGCATGAAACTTCTGCAGCGTTCTCAGAGACTGGAATTTATCTCCTCTGGTTTTACACATGAGCTAATCAAATTAGAAACTTTACATAAGGATTCAGGGGAAATAAACTGGCAACTTTATTTGTCTGATTTACTTAAGATGTCTGGGATAAGTTATGTGATAGGTATGACATTTTTTTTCCCAGTTACTAACAGTGTAGAAAAACACAGTATAGATATCTGAAGTTAAACAACTTATAAACAGTTCATTGAGGAAGAGACATGAAAGAAAATTGTAGAAGTGTAATACAGATGCCTTGCAAGACCAGTAAGTTGTTTTCAAATCTCTCTCTGCTGGAAACAGTTTGATGGTTAAACACCACTCTCTGTAAATGTAAAAGAATCACAAATGTTTAAGATAAAAACTGGAGCATCTTTTTGATGAAATACTATCCCATCTCTTTGCCATTACCTGCTGATAAATATAAATGGAAAAAAATGAAATAAACGAATAAAAAGCTTTCAGCAGGAACGTTCAGTTTGGTTGTGGGTTTGGGTTTTTTTCCCTATTTTCTAAATCAAGATTGTTATTTTCTCTGCTCTTTCTTTTGGGAATTTTGTGTTTCCTGCTACTGATTGTAAGGGGACTTTGTAGTATATATATCAACTACTTTTCCTGTAACATTTAAGAAAAAAACCAACCCTCTAGAGCTCTGGTAGGAAATTGTTATAAAGCATTTGAAGAAAGGAGAGAAGCTTTGAATAAGGCAAAACATTTGCTAAAACTTCAAGATTTGCTAGATTGTAAAAGAAAAGCATATTCAGACTCAAGGGGTTATTAAAAGATCTAAGAGATCTTGCTGGCAAAGCTTCTGTAGCTGTATTAATCACCATTCTTCAGCAGAAAAAACATGGAATAAGATAAAAAGAATAAATGAAAAAAGGGCCAAGTCTTTTGCAATACCAACTTTAATTAAGGGTGAAACTACTGTTGATTTACATATACAAAAAGTTAACATGTCAAGTGGGAGCCCTGCTAATACTGGTGATATCTACAGACTGATTTTATCTACATCAGAAGAGCATTTATGTGGTTATTTTTTTTGTTCAATTTTTTTTTTTTCATTTTGACAAATATAATTACTTTCTGGAGCACTGCTTTGAGACTGTTAGTGCTATAATGTAGGTTTTCCAGTCAATTTATTTGCTTATTTATCTCTAGTAATATTATTCACGAGATTAAAAAATGTAGAATGTTACAGTTAGAGCAGTTTATTGAATTTAACTATAATTGTTTGATGATATAAAAAGAAAGAAATTTTTACTTCCTTGGACACTTTTAGAATCGAAGTATTTGTTGAATTTGCTGTTTGTTTTTTCCTTAATATAATGTTATATGTATAAACATGGATTGATATTTTCTGTGAAATAAAATCAGGTTATGTTTCCAGTGTCACAAATTCTTTGTTAAACTATTGTGCTGGTTTAAAGGTAAACCATCAGGAGAAATGAACCCAATTCAAAAGAGATTGTAAATCACAATTGCAATTTAATAAAAATGATACAATAAATACAATTATTCAGATGAACAGTTGGTTCTAACCCACAAAAACCCAGATGTACAACCCGGCATCCTGGGACATGAATAGAATGGTGTTCATTGGCCTCCATGCTGAGCCTCACGTGGCCTCCCTGAGTTGAAGAGTAAAAGGAGGGGAAAAAACCTGTTGGTGCGAGTGACGGTCACAGTCTGGTCGAGAGTGGTGGTCACAGCCCAGAGGAGGTTCTGGTCCTTCTCTGGATCCCATGAGGGGTAACAGAAGTCCCAAACCCCCAAGATTATATTCCCTCAGGTTCAGGCAGAAATGCCCAGGACCTCCCCCAGGGCGGGGAGTTCCACAATGGGTGATTGTGAGTCATGGGATATTTTTGGAATCCTTGATGGTCCATTAGCAGACGTGACCCCTCAGGCTGGGTGTGGAGGTGCTACTGACTCCCCAGAGGGGAGTTATCACACCCGAGTCATTGGTATGAGGACAGGAACATCCTCCTATCTCACAGGCCTCTTAACACCCAGCTGATAGACTGAGGGGTCAGGTGTGCTCTGGGCAGCTGCTGCAAAGGGTCTGTTGTTAACAGTTTCTGGGAAATGGTATAGAGGGTGTAGAATACACAGTTTGGGTCACACCCACACAGTGATGAACTGGTCCCGGCTGTTCTAAGACAACTATATGGGTCAGTTAAAAGCAGAAAGGGATTTTTATAGAACTTCCCAAGTTCCTTTTAAATTCTCTAGGTTTCCTCAATGTTATAAATGAGGTCCATAATCAAGAATTCTTAGCAGCAATGTGATTTATTTAATAAAGAATGAGCAAACAGCGCTGGGTGCGAGGGAGCCTAAGCCCACCAAAATCGCACACTTGTTGCCTTTGTTCAGCTCCTTTTATGTAGGATAACATTACATATGCATTATTGTTTTACATAGACATTAGTTGTGTTACATATGCATTAGCTAGGTCAGAAAAGTCCAGAAAGTAGGAGGGGAAATCATTAACATATACCACTCGTATAGCTCCGCCTCAGAACACCCCTTTGGGGTCTTGTTTTGGGGGTCTTTGGATGAAGTAAGGAGTCTTCCTCAGGCTTGAACTTTTCAACTTTGGGACTCACTGCTGAGCTGGCATAGTCCGTTTAGCTCAAAACTGGTATCATCTCTGTGAGCTTCTTCTTATATCAACTTTCAAGGTCCCTGCCAAGCTCCTTATCAAAACTCCAGGTTTCCTGTTCCTGCTAAGGACTTATCCAAATTTTGCCTGTGTGTTAGTAAAAGCAAGCAAGGCTATTCTATCCAAAAGTTAGTTTTAGCAAACAACTAAGGTTACAATTTTATATATATTGTTTTCATAAGTACCAACTTTAGAAGACTGTTACAAGTTTTGCCGGCCTCATTCCCCAGTTGCGATGTCAGCGCAGGCTCTTGCCGAGGGTGTCTTTTAAATAATCAACACGAATCATCACACAGTTCCTCACACTCAAGAAAAGGTTTTCTGCTTTGGTTGTATTCACCAACTCTTTTTCAGAAATGTACCCATATGTGTCTGTTTATCATGCAGCTGTTACTATATAAACACTTTAGTTAGAAATCAGGATCCTGACTTTTCAAGCTATGTGGCTATTATGCAGCTAGGTTTGGGTTTCATAGGAAAAAAGATTTTGCTTCCTCCTTGTCAGAATGTCTTTGTTACTTTCATTTTTTTTTTTAACCTTGTTGTTCACTGAGTCCTCAGGGAACCTTGGGGCTAATCCCTGAGAGAGGAGGAAACTGGTCTGACTGCTGCTTATTACAAAGCTTTGATGCCAGCAATTCAGAAAGTTTTTAATCCATCCCATCATCTCTTTTTCTAACCTGTACTTTATCATTTTATCTATAATGGTGTTACTGGATATGGTGTCAAAACCCTTGCTAGTCAAGATAGACAATATTCAGTGTTTCCCCCTCATCCACCAAGACAGTCATCTCATCACTGAAAGTTATCAGGTTGATTAGGTAAGATTTCTCCTTTGTAAATCCATGTTGATGAATCCCCATCACCTTTTTGTCCTTCATGGGTCTGGAAATTATTTCGAGGAGGCTTTGCTCCTTTACATTTCCAGGGAAGATGTGAGATTGACAGGCCTGTAGTTTCCTGAATCCTCATTCTTTGCCTTCTTGAAGGTAGGGACAACATTTTCTTTCTTCTAGCCCTCAACAATCTCTCCAAGTCACAATGACTTTTCATAGTTAGTTGAGAATGGCCTTTCAGGGACAGTTGTCAACCTCAGTTCTTGTGGGCGCATCCTGTCAGGTCCCTTGGACTTATGTCTGTAAAGTTTGTTTAAATGTTCTCTAATCACATACTTCTGCATGAGGGTGTCTTCCTTGCTTGAGAAGCATGGCTGGATCTCAGAGATCTCATATTCCTGAAAGCTAATCTTACCATAAAGACCGAGTCAAGGAAGGCATTCAGTATCTTGGCCTTCTCCATGTCCTTTGCCACCAGTTCTCCTGTTCCATTCAGAAGGCCCACATTATTCCTAACCTTCCTTTTGCTGCTGATATATCTGTAGAAACCTTTATTTTCCTTCAACTGCTTTGGCAGACTCAGGTGGATTTTGGCTTTCCTAACTCCACCCTTGCTCAGACAATGCTTTTCTATTCCTCCCAGGTCATCTGTCCCTCTTTCCTCCTCTTTTACGTGTAATTTTCATGTCTGAATTTTGTTATGAGCCCCTTGTTCATCTATGCAAGTGTTCTGACAAATTTACTTGATTACCTGCTCATCAGCACAGACCATTCTTGAACTTTGACAAGGCAATTGCTGAATATTAGCCAGCTCTTTCAGACCCCCCTTCTCTCCAAGGCCACCCCTCATGAGATTCTTCCAAGAAAATGAAGGAACTGTATGAAGTCTAATCTTCTAAAATCATGGTTTGGGATCCTGCTTTTTGCCTGTTCTTCAGGAAAAAGGTTCTTCAGGAAGAACCTCTTCTTCCTGACCAGGTTCCCTATAGCAAACACCCACAACATCACTAATGCCATCCTGCTTCGTAATCCTGACTTAAGAGGTCAGTTGACTCATCACCTGTACCAAGGAAATACTCCGTACAACCACACTTCTCTCTCATCCTTGCTGCCCAGCCCATCCTTCCCAAAAATTCTGTATCCATCCAGGATAATTTAGTCTGGGACCAACATCAGCAGGTCTCTCATCCAACCTCCTGCTCAAAGCATGGCTGGCTCTGGGGTCAGAACATGCTGCTCAGGTCTTTCACCACTCCAGTCTTGAAAACCACTATAGAAGGAGCATACAAAAACTCCCAGAGTAATCTACTGCCCTGCTCAACTGTCCTCATGGTGAAAAATACTATTTTCAAATTTAAAAAAAGTCTAAATTGGGTAACATTTAAAACTTTATTAGATAAACATAAAGATCATTAAAACACCAATGAGCCATATTAAAATTATTGTAACACATAACCTGAAATAGGTTTCTACAAATTAGTTTAAATTCGATTCATTAATTTTCTGCCAGAAATTTGTCGTGCTAAAAACCTTTCCTATCAATAAGTGTTTCTAACCATATCTGTGGAATATGGTATTTTCTCTCCATATTTAGTTATGATCAAACATTGTATGTTCTTGCCCCTTCCATCCTCCTTTGGGAGGAAAAGTTAATGTGTTTTACAGAAAGGATTTGTTTACTCCATTTCGTTGTTGCTACATTATTTATATGTTCTTCCTCATTTACTTTGCTGTCTTCCTTCAAGAATTACAATAGCTGCAGATGGATCCTCCTGAAGGAAGAGGACCAGACTACGAAATGCCCTTTCCTGAGAGAGGAAATGTGCAACACATAAAGGCTTCATAGATCAGATGAGATAGATACAGTCCCTTCAAAAGTGTTTCTTTGCACAACCTGAGTCTGACAAAGAGAAACTTCCTAGGACTAGACTGTGCAGAGACCTGATGAGCTTTCTTTTAAACAAACTATTTTTGAGCCTTCTGATGAACAACTGAAATAGCATCAATGACTTCCTTATCACCTTTCTTAAATCCTCTTTCTTTCCATCTATAAATACATACTATAATCAAGAAGGTAATTAAGCCAATGTACCTGTGGAGCTGTTCTTGCAGCTCTATACAGACAGATCACCTTTTTCTGGAAACAATCATTAGTAAATTAATATTTTATAGCAAGTAGGTCAAATTTTTAAGGATAATCAGGCATAAAAGACATACGGACAGACAGTCACCTTCTGTGAGGAAGTTTTTCACAATTCTTGAAAATCTATCTGGATGCCCCACCATGTCATGTCACCATGACTACATTTACCTGCTTTGAAAGCCTGCATTTTGTGAACTGAACGAGAATCTGAGGAGTTACCTCTCCAAGAGGTCTAAGAATGCTCATATTGTGCAATGCACAGAATAACATAAGCTCAGTGAGAGGATAATTAGGCTCACCAAAGACTTGAATTGTCCTTTGGAGAATCTAAAGTTTTTCCATGAGCATAATGGAATTCAAGAGCAACTTTGATCCTAGCACAAGTGCTGAGATCATTTGTGATATCCAGGCGCTCAACACCTTTGCAAGGCAGAGTAAACATTGTTTGTTGAATTAATACATTTACTGCCTGGACAAAGCAGCAGATCATTAGGGAGGGCAATGAGAGTAATGCACTTTACCGTGGCCATCTAGCCAGGCAAGTGAAATACAGCACAGAAATATATAATCTGTCTCAAACCATTTAATTAATCTAGCCAGGGAAATGAAATCTCCAGACTAGCTCATTTACTATACTGGAGATTAGCACTTTTTCACCCCTTGATAAACTTGTTTGGTGTCTAGGCTTTAACCTCTGTGCAAAAGCTCTGCTGCTTTATAATGTACAAAAATGAACCCATAAGACACCAAATAAAAAATACATAAGACACTAAATAAGACACTAAATAAAAACTGAGTTCTTTGATAGATGTAAAGTAGTTTCAGCTGGAATTAGGCTACCCACAATATTAAAGAAGCATCATAAAATCAGCCTGTTTCCTGTATGAAAGTTATTACATGCTGCATAAAATCCCATTTCTCCGTCCTTTCATATAAAGTAATTGAAGTGCAATCAGAGAAGTAAATAAGCTATTTGGTGTCAGTGAAACATATCTCACAAAAACTGCTTTATGTGTCTGAACACTTTGAAATTCCTGGTCTACTGAATTTAACATACCCAGAACTCTAGAGCAAGATTTTGTCCTTTAATGAATATAGTCCTTTTTATAAAAATTCTATTTATTTGTTACTATTAGAAGCTTGTGAGTCTATTTCAATAAGAAGTTAATCAATTGTATCTCAGCCTTAAACAGTCTCTTTTTGTTCTGAAATATAGACCCTGTCATATGTTAGCACATAGGATTTCAAATATTTTCCAGGCCTCATATCACAAGCACAGCACTTACATTTCCTTTTGTAGAAGGAAATGGTTTATACAAAATGACAGTTGTGAAGTTTTCAGATTTCTAACAGCTTGCTAAATCTGACTGAAAGAATGTCTGTAGTCTAGCAGTAGTAAGCCTCAGCAGTCCAGCAGGACAATGCTTATCTGTGCCAGCTTTAGAAATAGGGAAAGTGCTTTATTTCACCTCAGGTCAAAAAATTTAAGGACATATAATCCTAAAATTTTGCTTTGCCTCTCATCCAAATACATAAATGCATACACTGCATCCTACTGTTGGCTTCAACTCTACCATCTCTCTTGTATTGCACAGTGGGATGCAATGCTGGTTGTCCCAGAAGCCAGAGGACTGTGAAAGGACACATTGTGGAGGCTGTAAAAGAAGTTCATACACTTGTGTGTTGATGAGGAGTGAAGGGACACAGAACAGAAATATATGTGCATTTGAGAAAAAAGACTTATCTAAATTATTAAATTCAATTAATTCCCCTTGCACAACTACAGCTAGAACTCAAAATCTTATTCAAATTTTCACTACACCATTTCTTATTGTGTCATATAATTTATCATTGGGATTTGACAGTAACCAGGTAAAAATATAAGCATGCCTACAAATATGTTTGGCTAATACTATATGAAAAAAAAAAAAATCCACAGCACAGCAGTATGTTTTCTGAATGTGATTTTCTTGGGTGATTCAAGCTGTCTGTACTAGTTTTTCCCCAAATTAAAAGAGCCTTCTCTGGGTTCCATTCAAATGTGTACACTGGGATAGCTCTGTGTACATTGGAAAAATTTTCTGATTGACCTGGTACTGAAAAACATGTTGCTCTACTGGGTGGCTATAGGGAGATTCCCCTGAGGTGTTTATGCAAATTTAAGTAATGCAACTTACTGTGCAATGAAACACAAGAGGAATAATGGCATGGGAACAGTGTTGCAGCCTTGTTCGAAATTCTTCCCTCCATATCGTCAGTCCTGAATGAAGACACAGTTTTCTGTCACAACAAATTGTTTTTACCCACTAAGAGATGAAGAATTAATAAAAAATGCCAATATAAAATTAAGGACAATGTCATTAGTTGTTGGTACTAAGTGGAGTTTTTAATTGGAGACTGAATCTCATACATATGATTCATCACATTGGGAACATATAATAAAGGTCCTTTTAATTATTTGCCAGCAAAATTACATGACTGATTTTGACTTCATAAGTCATTAGAGAAAAATAAACAAAAAAAAACCTACAGCAGGAGTACTTAGAAAGACTTAAACTGTAGGCATGGATTAATTTCTTTCACTCAGTAAAAAAAAGTCAAAAAAAAATCATTTTAGTCAGGACCTAAACTACTCCCTGATTTGTCTCATGTCAGTTCAGAGTGTAACTTGAATGGAGGACAACAAAGGGACAAGTGACACCATGTTGGATTAGGCATTGAGCAACATGATCTAGTGGGAGGTGTCCCTGCCCATGGCAGTGGGTTGGAACTAGATGATCTTTAATGTCCCTTTCAGCCCAAACCATTCTATGATTCTATGAGACTGCTTGAAATATGATTTTTAATAATTTTCCTTAAGAAAAGGTAATGGTTCTGTTTTATACAATGTCAAAATACTCATTTGTTTAACGACGAAAGGATACAGGGTTAAATAAACATTTTATATGATCTAGACTGGAATTCTTCTGTTTCACTAAGAAGTAAAACCAGAGTTTAAATCAAGGTGAAGAAGAACAAAAGCCTCTGAAAGGGCAAGCTATAAACTAAGAGGATGATAGTTTTCAAAGGTTTTTTCAGCAAATAACAGTCAAAGGGCAAAATGCATCATATGTGCAAATCCCAGTGGAGTCAATGTGTTGTGACTGATGCTCGTACACCACTGACAGCTTCAGACACACAACAGCTCGAGTCAGTCCTCTAATTCAATTGAGATTCTGCAGGGAAGAGGGGCTCCAAATGACTGATTGCAAAGGGAAAGAGAATACATGTTTTGGGATCTCAGATGCTGAGCACCTCATCTTTTAAAACATTTAATATTTCAGTTACACACACGAAGAAGTAGTCTCTGTTCAGTGGGAATTCTGCTAATATTTTTAATCATCATTGAACTTCAAGTACTAATAACTGTAATTCTGCTTCCCTCATTTTGTTGTTCTCTCCTACATCAATGTCAATTGTAGCTCTTTTCATTAATACTTATCCTCCCCTATCACAATTGTTTCTACAGGAAGACTGTTTCTACTGAAAGACTGCAAGGTTGTATAAAATCTGTGACACGATTGTTGCATTCCAATCCTACACAGAGGGGAGTACCTGAGATTCAGATATGCTCATGGTTGAAAAAAACCCCCATCAAAACCCAGAAGCGTCCAAAAAAAAGGACACAAAGTTCTATTAGCAAACTACACACTCAGCATGGAAATTGGTATATATTATTCCCCTATTTTCCGAAAATTATAGTAATAATAAAAGAATAAAGAGAAAGAGGAAAGAAGGAGAAAAATGAAAGGGAGATCAGATAGGAGAGGACAAAAGGGGATCACCAGTCCTGGGTCCAGCGTTAATCCAGCCAAGAGTTTCCAGGGTGCTGGGGACATCACCTGGGCTTTGTGGGGGTACTTTCTTATTGGTAAATTTTCCCCAACCTAGGATTAGGTTTCTCTCTCTTCCTGTAAATGAACAGCAGTGAAATTTTCTGGACTCTTCTGGAAGTGTGACTGGGGGCTTTGAGGTTGCAATCTTTTCATTGGTCTCAGGCTTTGAGGTCTAAGGTTTTTGATGGTCTCAATCCCCCTCTATTGGTCTTGCCCACTTCTTGACCCCACTTCTACACTTGCATCGTATGTTATGAGGTCCCCATGAACCTGAAAAGGAAAATTGTCCTCAGAAAGGTGCTCCCCCACATTCTTAAGGCCCCCCTTTTCAGGCAGATCCTGTTCTAAATTGTCTGCTTGAAAGGTCATCAGTGTTTGAGGCATAGCAATACATTAACTCCTTACTGTCCAGGCT
The DNA here is from genome assembly GCA_013399855.1 of Oxyruncus cristatus. Lineage (NCBI taxonomy): Eukaryota > Metazoa > Chordata > Aves > Passeriformes > Cotingidae > Oxyruncus > Oxyruncus cristatus. The sequence goes on from VXAY01002204.1 coordinate 260,010, forward strand.
TCTACAGTGATTATGTAGGATTGTAGGAAGAAGCAGAAATGAGTCAGATAAAAAAGTCATAACTTCTTCAGAAAAGTCCTTTAGGTTAGAGATTAAATAGCCTGTTTGTCTTCTTTTAGTTTTAACGGTGGCAAAACTTGAAAAGAAATAATCTTACAATTAAAATCTTATTTTTAATTCTGATTTAACCAACATTTTCTGCATCTTTTTATCAGTTACTAGAAGTGGGAGATCAATGAGAAAAATTGTGGAAATGAGGAAAAATACTGGATTGACGTCAAATGCCTACTCAAATGTTCGTGTTTGATCTATGCTAAACACATAGAACAAGATCAAGTTGTAGATGGGTGCAGATAAATGAACTATCTAGACATTGTTGAAAAAAAAGATGAAATTAAATGAATGATTCTGTGTTTCTAGATAAAATGTGGAATTAAAAAGGTAGACAATAATGAAAGCAAAAATTTTACCTTAATTCCAGACAGGGAATTAAACAAGTGTCCTTGCATATGATTATCCAAATCTAAAGAGGATCTTTGGAAAAAGGAACTAGAGATTAATATACAAATATTTGCTATGCCTAATCAAATAAAATTAATGCATTTAATTTTATTGTGCTCAATATCTTTAAATCATTTAATCACAAGTTTGACTTGTGACATATGAGAAATTCAATTAACTAATGCCAGTAAATTGATAAAGGTTCACTAGAATAAAAATCAGGTAAGTAAGAAAAACTATTCTTAATGTACTACACTCAATATCATACTAAAGGCAATGAAACACAGTGGAGAGACTGCAGAGAAGAAGGTGACTACTAAAGGACTCTGATGGGAATCTTTGCAAATATAGTTAATGCTGTATGGGAAATTACCGAAATGTCAATTAAACTAGCAGTGGCATAAGGTCTTTTTGTGTCTTAATAAGGTAAAGCTGCTTAAAAAGAATAAAAAGCTTCACAAATTATTAACAATTTTTATTTCTGCTCCAGGAGAAAATTCCTCTTTTTTTCTGCAAAAACCCTAAATTTTCCTCAACTGATAAGTGGTTTCTTATAGCTTTAGATTATGCTATCTCAGGGAAAAAATATTCAGGGAGTTGCAAAAAAGTGAAAAAAAAAAGGAATTACTCTAATATTGTGATAAAATTACTTAATATATAAAGATGAAGTACATGTCGTTTTTTATAACCTGAACTGATAAAAAAAAAATTAAATGGAACAGTCTCATTTTGTATTCAGTACAACTTACTGAATAGGAAAAAAATAAAATGGACATAAGCTTTTGCTTATTCAGATGCACTCAGACTTTGTTCTGGCATGCTCAGAGATAAAGAGCAAGGCTGATGTTTTTGCAGTCATTCTCACTAAAAATAGAACATGTTTACTATGAACAGAATGACATTGTTTGCCGACTTCTGTAATGCTGCTCTTGCTTGAGAAAAGAGCAAACATAAAAGAAAAGTGGAATTGTGTTTTGGTTCAGAGAAGTGGATTAGCGAACTGTGTAAATATGATGCACTGTTTGTTTAAAGAATTTCTCATCTATAAACACACGAGGCTAAACCCTGGTACTATTGAAGGCAAAGCCATAATTCTGCCTTGACTTTAGTAGAATCAAAGATTGGTTCAGCACAGTTTAATAACATAAAATTTCTGACTTCAAGAGAAAACTTGACTGGATTGTCTGTTCTCACAACTTGATTCTTCTCTATACCACAAGCATTGATGTGAAGACTGTGTGTCAGCTCCCTGTGAAAACATTATATAGACCTTTCCTCTGAGGAAACAAAGAAGTCTGAGTCTGGATCCACAGTATATTTTTTCGCAGTATTTGCTGAGCAGATTAGTATCATCCTATCAATAACAGATGCACAGCTTTTCTGATGCTTTTTCCTAAACAAAATCATCTGGTGACACATATTAACTTTTTTAAAGCTCAAGCAGTAAAATTACACTTCCACTGAAACACATTTTTTCCAATATTTATTTGCTTATTTTCTTACGTCATTTTATATTCAATAGAGAAAGAAGGGGATAAGCAAAGGAAGGTACAAAAAGGACACATTTTATTATCTGAGAGGTCTGTTTGAGCACCTTCTTTAACTATGTGTAATATAAAATTATTCTCTGTCCTTGGAAAATTTGTTCCCCAAAAACATTCTTATAGCATGTTGGTCTTCCCAATGCCCTTTTATTCCTATTGAGTGTTGTTTTTTTTGTTTTTTTTTTTTAATTAACCAATCCAACTATATCAATTGTGGCTCTACTTTGTATTTGGCTATGTACTAGCATTCTTTTTCAATCTTCTGTGATGGACTTTCTCAAAAGGTTTTTCAAGCCCAGATAAATTTCACCTTGTTCTCCCTTTTTTGTGTAATCTGCAAACCTGTTCTCACATTCTGCAGCACAGTCCACAGTCATGTCACTCACATGTTTATAACGCTGGCTTGCAAGCCTTTAACATACATTTAGACACAGCACATCAATGAGAATCCATGAATCCTGTGAGGAAACAGAAGTTTGTATCCTCTATGGAGCTAGAGTCAGTATGCTAATATAAGTAAATATGTTACATATGTTGATAGATATTTGGATTTTCTGACTGTTGGTGAAGTCAAGTCTTTAATCAAAACTATATTCTATAACTATTAGAGAATTAAATACAGTTTTAGGAACATGTAGTTCCTAAAGGAACATATATTTCCTAGGAATATATAGTAGTGTATTTTAGTAAACAGTTACTGAAAATCTTGACTCATAGTAGTTAGACATGGCCATTCATAAGGTTACTACCTATTTTCACAAGGTAAACTACCCAAACGATTGGATATTTTAGCATTAATATGTAGCAATGTCAAATGCATAAAAAAATTCTATTTGTTTTTTGTCATAGGCCTCTAAGTTCAAATTATAATAGTTTACATATCAAAAAATAGAACAACAAACTGAGACAAGAACAGACTACAAACCCAGCGGCAGTTCCAAACATGCACTGCAAAGAGTCAGAGAGACATGATCTGAGCCATTAACATGGAGTTTGCTGAAGGCCTTAGGACCTTCCTTAGGGTCATCTTCAATATCTTGAATTCATGAATGCTACAGGAAAGCATAAAAATCTAAAATATATTTCACATATTTAACCTTGAAAAACAAAAAGGTGGCCATTTTTTTAGGGTAATATCATGAAAGTATTCCACAGAAAGAAATTCCAATATATAGTTTTGCAATTAAGGTACCTTAGTTACAACATTGGTTGTATGAAATTTGCATTAATTACATAATCGGTTCTGTGAAATTCACCCATATTGTGTGAGGAATAAATTCATTCCAAAATTACTCTACCAACAGGGCCCAAGTAGGTAACGGAATTCTAATATTCACACATTTGGGATTTATTTTTTGGCCAGAACTGGAGGGAACCTTAAAGCATAGCTTTAGGGACAGTGATTTATCATTCCCTTTTCGCTCTGTTTGTGTGTTTTTGCGTGTGTGTGTGTGTGTGTGTGTGTATGTGGCCTGGTCTTACATAAGTTCAGTCATGTAGATATTTGGAAGCATTTGGAACCAATACACATATATGTCATGAAGCACTGAGGATAGTAGGCTTGAGAAGAGGTGGGAGAATGGAAAGGGGAAAGAACTACAGCATTATGAATGCAAGAACTCTTTCACAGGGGATACTGATTACAGAAAGAGCACTTTAGGCCCACTGGCATTAAAGAGCACTCAGAAGAAGCAGTTAGTCAAAAATAAAAGAGGAATATAAAAATCAAGTGTCTCAAATGAGTACCTTGGGTACCCAACTAAACTTGGGCGGACAAGGAATAGAAGGATAAGACTTGAGTCAAATTTGAAACATCAGAATTCTCATTCACTTAAATGAATTCAGAGGCAGAACACAAAGATTGGGTGAATAACACTACTCCATAAATACCAGTGGGAGGAGAAGGCAACTATGGGGGCAGAGCAATTCCTGAGGAAAAAAACCACCCCTCAGGACTTCATTACTGGACCAACAGCAGCACCTTGTGTAGCTCAAACCCAGCAGCAATTGCCTTAAACTTCCTTGACCCAGGTCTGTTTTTCTCACTCTCTTTCAACCTGTGTTTTATTACTCAACATCTTCGCGCTGTACAGGTCATTAGAGCAGAGATATTTGTCATACACACCTCATGTGGGATACATAGAGGTCAGTGTCCAGTTTGACACTGCAGAGTCACTGTGGATGTGTGGGATATGATTCTTCCCTGTGAGCCCTGGAGAGCATGGGAGTCACTGTTCCTCCCTGCAGGCACAGTCTGGCTCAGGGAACAGCAGGTGCTGAAGCTTCAATTTCACCCCATCTCTTAGCTCCAGGGAATGAAAAGAGAATTTAGGTACTCACTAGAGATGTGGATTACCATCTCATCTGGATTCTCAGGGGCCACACAATAGTAAAATTGCTTTTCCTCTATACATTTAACAAACCAAAATAGCTACTACCAACACCAATTATTTCTTTGAGCCTTGTATCCGTGCTTAATTAGACGCTGCTATTGTTGGTCTATGTTTGGCCCAGCCAACTGTGGCTTGTACTTTTCCGGCCAAGATAAGGGAAAACAAGGCCTGATAAATAGAAACTTGATCCTTGAAGGCAGCACTTTGTATAAACTAAAATTATTTGGTCTCTCACTATTGGTTGATGGCCTTTCAAGGGCATTTGAAAGAGAAAGTGAAGAGGTGGAGGATGAAGTAAACCCCCAGACTCATTAAGGGAAGACCCTCCAAGGTGCATCACGCAGGCATGGGGGGAATTCCAATGTCCACACGCATGCGCAGAAGGGGCACCACTGACATNTGGATAAAAAGCAGGTGGTTTGTGCTCGGGGGGCTGACGCTTCACACGAAGGACCACGTTGCCTTTTGTGGGGACGCCCACGATGTGTGAGCCGGACCCTCCTAGGACGCAGCTGCTACAGAGAATCCTTGGTATTCGGAGTTGGTCCTAAGTTACACCTGGGTGTTTGTGGGGTTTTACTGAGGGCTTATTTTCCCTTCTCTTTTCTGTCTACCATTTTCTTGTTTTGTTGGCCACCTCTTTATAATAAATATTGGGTTTTTTTGAGCTTTCAACGGTGTTTTAGTTTCAATTTTGGCATCCCTTTGAACCCTCCCTGGAAAAAGCCTTTAGCAGACCTGAACAGAACTGACTCTACCCAGTTGAAATGAAATATATCAGCAAATGGGAACAAACCACGCAACGGAGAGATAATTTCAAAAGTCTGTACAAGGTCATCTTGCTGCAAAGATCAGTTCCTCCTCCTGGCTCACCCTTACTTTCTAAAGAACTGGTAACCATGAAGTTTGGTAGTGGGACTAAAGATGAAACCTGGTGGAGAGATTTTCAAAGTCACAAAGGATGTTTTTTTACCCAGAGTCTATAGAAGAGAGCAAGTTCTGTGTCTTTCAAAATCTTCCCTAGTATGACATAAACCTACGTTTAGTGAGCAAGACTTTTTGATCATATTTCTTCTGTTATATGCAGAAGGCTAAAAATAAAAAACACTTAATGAAAATGTTATGACATAGATATAAGAAATTCTGTCAGTTTCATTGGATTTGGGTTTAGTTTCATTTTTTTTAACATTGACTGCTCTACAGCTGTTGTAGAAGGCTTTAACATGAAAATAGATACAACCTTAATTAGACTTTTGCACAGGAGAGGCCATTATTGCATTAGCAAAATGTTGTGGGCAGATTCAGGTGTGAAGAATGCAATCTCACACAATTATTCACATTATGAAGGAATATCTAAGTGACATTTTGTAATAGGAACACTTCAGTAAAAATAAAAAAACAGGAGTTTCCAGCAAGATATAAGGCAAAAGAAAGAAAGTGGAAATGTCCAAGTATGCTGTCATATCTCTTAGAAAAAAAAATAACAAAGCATATTTTAAAATCTTTCTGTTTCTCAAAGAGTAAAACAGAATGGGAACACTGTTCAAAAACAGGGTAAAGATTTGGTTTGTGAAAGCATTACTATATGAAAGTATGTGCTTTTGGTGCTTCTGACAAAAAAGACCTCACTGGATATCTTTAGTTTGACAAGATAAATTGTGAGTGTTAGCATGAGGGATTGGTTTGTGTTAAGGATAAAAGATCCGTTCACAAAAAATTACGAGAGCTAAGACCCCCTTTTACTATAAATAGATTAATGCTGCAGAGTTCTCTTGCTATCAAAGAAAGATTTGCAAAGCTAAGTGTGACAACACCATCCAGAGTTTAAATTCACACAGATGAAATCAAACAGCATTAGAAAATGGCTGAGCATGGTGATGAAGTGACTGCAAGGCAAGCTGGAGAAAAGTACTTTTCTAATAAGATGCCCTAGGTGCAAGCTCACTAGGCAGATTATTGGTAACAATACACTCCAGGCATATAAATAAAGTTCCTCTGTCATACTTTTTCCTTCCAAATTAGTACAGCCACTACACTGTCACTGACCGTTGCTTTTCTTTGGAAACCATAATATAGTGCCTTCAATGGTGGTAAGAAAAGAAAAATAGTCAAGTTATGCCTTTTTATCTCTTTGTGTTAAATAAAAATTAACTGATATGTTTTACACATAAGGTTAACTCTATGCCTCTGTTGTACCAGTACCCAGCAAGCTACTAACAGTCAGATTGCAGTCCTCAGAAGTGTAGGAATATTATGACTTGCTGCTTGGTTCCAGCTGTGTGTCTGATCATGCTTTTAACTTACTTTCTATAGATCCCAGGGACAGAAGGATTGAATACCACTCTGTGCATGGAAGTCTTCTATTATAAATCAACCACCACATCTCAGCCCCTGAATCCCTCCTAACATTTTTGTTTGCAGAGTATATCTCTTGACTTGCACTTACAAGACACTTTTTTATTCCAGAGCCAAAATCAATATGGTGTTATTCCAGTTTACTGCTGCTGTCTAATTGTTGAGGATGGAGTGATGTACTTCACTCATTGAAGAGAAGCAGCAATATATTTAATGATATAGGCAGTGATTTGACAGAGTTGGTCAGTGAAGGCCACAGTGGTTTAACAAGACTTGATGGCAAGGTACAATGATTATTTACTGCAGAGATGGCAGGGTCAAACACAACAGAAGACTCTCCTGTTGAGTCCTGAGGTTTAGAAAGAACCCCCTTGTGCTCTACCCACCTTCTCAGAGGGGAGTTTAGGTGGAGCTGAATCCAGACTTAGTCCCAGACTTTGCCAACAGTTTATGTCTGAAGGACTATATGTGTACAGTCAACGCTGTGTATCACTTAAATAAGAGGTCAAGGTATAGCATGCTGTTGATCACTTACCAAGAATCTGCTGTGACAAGCAATCTCTCAGCCTCAAGGAGTAACCCTGGGAGATGCCCCTGATCCAGGGAAGATCCTGGCCTGCAGACCATGGCTGTGCAGGGGAGATCAACAAACCCTATACCTACTCCTAGCACACATTATTTTTCTCCCATTAGACAGAGAAAAGAATGCTGTAATAAAGTATAGCATTAAAGTTTTAAAATTGACCTCTTTTGGTGTTGTTTCCACCAAAACGGTAACCATATAAACACAAAGAAAAGCTAACATAAGTCACCATTAAGAAAATAAAGGTACCTTTGGGCAAATTCCATCCCTACTGATTTGCTTTCTGTGAGGAATATTGTCAATATCCCCATATTTTGAGCTGATTACCAAATGCTTTTGGTCAGTAATCCTGGTTTTATATGATTTCATAAACATAAGAAGAGTTATTTACTGATTATTTAATTACTCATTAATATTATACTTCCAGGTTAGTTTAAGAGGTATTAATATCACAGTATCATAAATAGGTTTCTTACAGTATCAGAGATAATGGCAGAGAAGATCCAGTTACCCAGGTCACATAGTACAGAAGCCTTCCTGCATTCAGTTACTTTACTCCAACACATACTATTTCTTCCACCACAAAACCTGACCACAGCCTTACCATTGTACTTTTTATAACATTTCTGAAACTAGCCAGTAAGAATGAAATACCCTCCCAAATGTCACCACTTTTATATCACTGAAGTCAAGCAGAGGTCATTCCCTGAATAACATTTCTCCACAAGTGGTTTGACTTCTGTCACCCTTAGATTTCCTGTTCACCCTCACAAATTGTTTTCTCCTTATATACATTTCCTGCATCGAAAATTCAACATTGCCTTGCAGTAATTTGCGGTGTTGTATGTCAACTTATTCAACAGTCTTCAGACATTACAGCTAGACAGGCAAAACTCAGCTGCTTGTTTCTTCCCCATGGACAAATATAAACCACAAAATACATTTGGTGGCAATCACTCACTTCCACCTCCCTATAAAAAATTATATTTTTCCTAAAGTCAAGGTATTAATATGCTACAATAAATCAGTTCAGGGGCAATTAAATCACTCTGAAAAATAGGAACAATCATTCATTCTTTTCTTATCAAGACCTAGGGGACTGAGTTTGGGTAGCATGAATGGAGGGTGTAGAACCCACCTGGAATGACAAACAGTTACTTCAGCCTTGGCACTCAGACAGTGATCTACCAAATCACAAATACATCTCACAGTCTAGAGTTTCTTTATATTCACAGATGAACTCCTTTGCAATCCTCACTGAAAGGCTGCTACCCACATCGAAATCACATACAGCAGAAATTTTATCTGCCTAGGACTTCTGAGTTGAAAAGCTGAAGTAGAGTAACAGTAAGATTTAAAAAATGAAGTAGCAGGGTAAATTAGTACTCTTCATCTACAAAGAATAAATAAAACAAAAGACAATTTTACTAAAAAAAAGTGGCAATGATATTTTTGAGATGGAACAGAAGTCATAGTGGGTAGCACATAAAACTGATACAAAAAGAGACTCTGTGTTACTGCCAAGTGTCAGTGTTCCCCATGTATCCTAAGCTACAAAGTGTGACAGAGGAACTGCACACTCTGACAAAGAGTTAATTACAAATTTGTGATGTGAAGTAAAACGAGTTGAGGTCTACCACTCTGGAAGGATGTGGCCATGGTCACCCAAGCTGAGCAGAAGTATTCCTGTATTTCCACAGAAAGTGTCCTGTACAAACATGGACTTGAAGTTCCAAAGTGCACTCAGCACTTCAGGATGAAATATGCCACCATGCAAGAACACAAGTAGGTATGGCACTTCCTTGTTGTCATGCTGAGCTGTAGAATGTAGTTTAGATTAGGATTTTGGGTCTTTATTCGCTTTAGATCCTTCCAAGATTGTTTATATTGTAGGTGTAGAGATAAAGAGTATTAGAGGTATTACTCTTCTGTCTCAACCATCTATAAATATCTAGTATGCTGTTATTTATCTACAATTATCTACAACTGGAAAATAAAAAATAAAATGCAAGATCCACAGTTTCATATAATGTCCTTGCCATTTGATGCCACTTGAGCTCTGGTATCATCAACGGAAGGAGTTAATGTGACCCGTAGGGTTTCTGAACTCGGTAGTGTTGCTAACTGTAGTTTGGAGCTGGATTTTTTTATGGAAGGGAGTAGGTTAGTGTTTATGGGGAAACACTCTGTCACGTACACTGTCACTGAACTCCAACTCTTGCAGTGGTAGCAATCTTCCTGTAGGCAGGCAGATTACACAGGTCAGCAGGGTGTACTTGCAAACTGCATCTTTTGACTGCAATGCAGAGGAGAGAGCACTTACTATTAGGACACTTATTTCTGTTTCTAAATAAGAAAGGAGCCTTAAGGGTTATTTCTGATTTCCATCTAGTTGCAGTTCAAAATAAAATGCATTAATACAATTTCTACTTTTCCTTGTATCCAGGTCCTCCAACTTCAAAATAGATAATATGACCAATAGGCTTCTGAAGCATGCTTACCTCTCTGTGAGCTTAATACTCCAGCAGCATAAGAGCTCAGCTGTAACAGCAGCTCTGGAGAGCATTTATCCTTCCTTACAGCTGTAAAGCTTATGGCAAGGGTGCAGCAGTGAGGCAGGAAAATGTGGCTGAATTCTCTCCCATAGACTTGGGGACAGGACAAAGGTTTGACTTTGATCAGTGGACTTGAAAGAGACACAGCATTACCTTTAGCATTATAGTTTTAAAGGAAATAATGAAATAGCCTTATTCATGACATTCAAGGCAAATTTGCAGATAACAGTCTTCAAGTTTCTGAGCTATAATTCCCAGTTGTAAGGCAGGTCCCCTGCACCCCTGATTCAGTCACCAGAAACAGGGAGATACCAATGCAGCCTGCACTAACCCTATACAGCTTCTACTATTAGTATACAGTTAGGCAAATAATTTTTCTGAGAAACAGAATTTTCATGACAGGACATGTACAGTTGTCCTCGTGTTTGAGACTGGGTTCTGAATTCCAGCCCAGGCCCTTTCGCCTCTTGCTTTAAAGGCAAGTTGTTCATCATCTCATTGTGACCTCTTGGAGGCAATTTCATTTATGACAATCACCAGAACTCTGTAATATTTAATCTTCAGGTATTTTAGGTGTAATGACATCTTCTCAGTACGTTGCATCCTCAACTTCTTAATTTAAAGTTTCTGGTTATCTTATGAAGGGCAACGATCTATATCTAAATTTTTGTTCTCCTTAAACTCCACTTCTGTATATATGTCCTTCTGCATATTTCATAGTGAAGTATAGAGGGCTAGTAAGGAGATTTATAGTCCTTATACTCGCGTTTGTTGATGAGTAGTATGAGCTGGAATCCTCTTCTAGCTACACAGGTCCCTGTTTTCAGTCAAGAACTTTTCACAGTGTGTACTTAATGCACAGCTCTGTTTCATTACCTACACACTCTCTAATTCTCAGACAATTGCAAAGAGTGAAAGGCTGGCTTTCACTGCATCTTGTTCTTTTTACCTTGCTACTTGACACACAAGGTCTCCTTACTTTGAAAGCCTAAAGCAAGTTTCTGTTTCTTTCCCATTTCCATCAAATATACTCAAAAGGCTATTTTGGTATAGGTATCGAATACAGCTTGTGAGGCTGAAAAGCAAGTAGATCTTACTGCTGTATGTACAAGTTAACACATCCTTACATTTCCCCACTGGTAGAAAAGAGGAGTTAAATTACAGAACTCTTTAGACTAAACTATGAATTATCTTGTCTATATTCTTGTTTGCAATCAATCACCTGCAGCTTGCCCTTGTTACTGGTGTTACAGCTGTGCTCACAAAAAGATCAAAGTTCATTACAGTACCCATGCCCCTCTTGCCCAGAGAAAAGCAGGATGCTGATCAGCAGCAAACACATCAAGCACAGCTTGTGCCCCCAAGTGTGCCCATCCTCAGCAGCTTCCACTGATTCACATTGTCTCTAGGGAAACTCTGGATTCTGTAAGACAGACTATTTATGATCTTTTTTCCCTGTTAATTTCATTCAATGACTACAATTTGCTTGTTATTTGACAAATGCTGATTGAAAGCATATCTTGGACTGTGGATGTGCTGGGGTTATTGTTTGAATAGTAGGAGCTTGTGATTGATATTCACACTGTGTAATTACTGTCCTAAATCACTTATTTCTTTTCCCATCAGACAATTATTAAGCCTATATAGAGCTTTCAAAATGGCTTTGCAAAATCTCTCTGTGTGAATGAATGTCTGAGTGAATGTTTGTATGTAGCTTATTCACATCACAAATATTCATGTTGGTTTTCCTAAACAGAAGGAATATACTCTCAGAGATTTTGAATTAATATTTTGGAATAGTTTTTTTCAATGTTTTCCCACCTTCTCTTCAAACAGACACTGGATATGATGAGATAACTAATAACAAGATAACTGTTAATATATTTTGCTCCTGTAAAGATCTTCCTAGAAAAACATACATATAAATATGCATGTTACTCTAAGTAATTTATTACAAAATCTTTCTTGACATCCATTTCCTCTTCTTCCTTGTCTCCTTACAAGCCTTCCATATTATATCTGTTGTTTTATTAGAGCAATGTTAACACTGATTGAATGAGAATTTTACCAGTAAATGGGAAATTATAACCATATTGCTGTAAAATAAGAATTGTCCATTGATAAATCAAAGCATTATGCATCTGACCATATGCTAAGAGAACCAGTGAAGCAAGCTGCCTCAGCTAATTCAAGGAATTAGTGATGTTTACTTGTTTGCAAGAGCCATCAAAAAAAGAACACACAGCATTTTTTCTCTTTTTTTTTTTTTTCATTGTTGTTTATCCTTCCCTGGTTCAGCACATTTAAATTGGAACATAGAGAAAATTCCTTCTCATGTTTTATACTCTATTCCTCTCTTTTGCTGCTTTATTTGCGCTACCACAGATAAGAGTGATACATCAGTAGAGATTCTATCTGGATTCTATCCCTTTTATGTCAAATGCTTCCTGCCTGAATTTCCCAGTTCCCACGTTTAGACGTTCAGTCCCAGAAGTGACAGAAGTTAAAATGAAACCTTTGAGACTCCATTTTTTTTTTTTTGCTGCCAAAAACACGGGAGAGGAGGAGGGAAAAAAGGTGACCCCCTTCCCAAATCATTCCTCTCCAAAGCTGAGAACAAAGCAACCTCAGAGCTTTTCCACCCCACACCTTGTCTCAGTTCAGGCAACAACGAACACTGTGTCATGTCCCAGGAGATGGAAAAGAAAAGAAAAAAAGGAATTCCTCGCCCCTTCCCACGGACTTTCCAGGGCCATCAGCCTGGAATGTCAAATCTGTTGGCAAGTTCTTTTGTGTTAGTCAAATACCGAAGGCAAAACCAACCTGCCCATTCAACATCCCTCCCACACAGTGAGGCAGGGGAAGGGAAAAATTTCCTGCTTAGTTTTTTTAGAACAAGTGAACCTATGACACCTGGGGAGCTTGTTCCAGCACCCAACCACCATCTGGGTTTTTCTAATATCCAACTTAAACCTCTCCTGACACAATTTCAGGCCATTCCCTCAGGTCATTGGTCACCACAGAGAAGAGAGCAGTGTATGCCCCTCCTGTTGCACTCACAAGGAAGTTGTGACTGCAACAAGGTCTCCCCTCAGTGTCCTCCAAGCTGAACAGACAAAGTGACCTCCTCCTACAGCTTCCACTCAAGGCCCTTCTCCATCTTCGTTGCCCTCCTTTGGACACTCTCTAATACCCTCACATCTTTCTTATATTGTGGTACTCAAAACTGCCACAATATTCAAGGTGAGGCCTCACCAGTGCAGAGCAGAGTAGGACAATCCCCTCTCTCAGCTGGCTGGTGATGCCTTGCCTGATGCTCCCCAGGACACGGCTGGCCCTCCTGGCTACCAGGGCACTGCTGACTCATATTCAACTTGCCATTGACCAGGACCTCCAGGTGCCTTTCTGCAGCATCTCATTTCTCAGTCTGTACAAACATCCAGGGTTGCCCCATGCCCCATCCCAGTGCAGAATCCAGCACGTCTCCTTATTGAACTTCATGTGGTTGGTGATTGCCCAGTCCTCCAATTTGTCAAGGTCTCTCTGCAGGGCCTCCCCGCTTTTGAGGGAGTCAGCAGCTCCTCCCAGTTTTGTGTCATCTGCAAACTTGTTTTGTATCCCTTCCAGTCCTGTGTCCAAGTAGTTTATGAAGATGTTGAAACACAGGGTCCTTCAAGGAAAAGAAAAAAAAACCAACAAAACAACCGTTTAATATTAACTCCTATTATTGTGTGATTCTTAATTTCCTCAAACACTTGAGTCCCACACTGGATGCTACTATCGTAAAATCCCCTATGGAAATAATATGAGACATAATAAAAAACCTTGAACATCATGCCTATGGAAGAGTAACTTAAATAACTAAGTGCCTGACAACTGGTACATGCCTGTGTTACCCTCAGGAGCTCTCCTGTCCTGCAGGGGATGTAAAAAAATTGTTGGTTCCACAGTATTTCTCTCTTTCTGTACTACTTCTACTGCAAACTCTTCGCCAGTAGTGGCCATAAAGTCCACCTTCATACTTGTATAACAGTTTTATCATTGTTGCTGCCTGTTTTGGCAAATAAAAACATTTCCTTCTTTGTTTGCACAAAGCTAGTTGTATTTTGTGCTTGTCACTGTATTACTACTGCTAATATTTAAGCTGGTCTGTGAGCAGAACTCAATAAAGAGGGAAAGAGACTATGATTTCATCATACACACTAAAACACGCTCTAGGTGGGATTAACTAAAACACCTTTAGCTAGGATCCAAGGGCGCAAAACCTCAAAGTTAGCAGGGCAGTTCATGAAGCGGCACATGTGGTCAGCTAAGCAGCATGGTTGAAAGATTGAGTCATACCTCTACCTTTAGTCCCTGGGATACAGTAAAGTCATGAAGCAGACAGAAGGTTGCCCAAGATTTACATCTCTCAAACATAATTTCTCTATGAAGCTTTTCCCTCTCTCTCTCTCTCCTCTCTCCCCCTTCCTAACTGCTATTATCTTTGTCTGAAGTGCTTAGCTCACTGCATTGGCTGCAAGCTTGGTCACACATTCAACACTTCAAAATGCTTCTGCATTAGCATGGAAAATGCTCAATTAAGTTCAGATGGGAAGAAGAGGAAGAGAGGAAAGGAGAGTTTATAAAGAATTGATTATACTCAAGGGTATACAGGTATCTAATGCTGGACAGAGAGAGGGTCTTGCTCTATGAAATCAGTACAAAGAAAATAAACAGACCAATTTTAGTCAGGAGTTACTAGAACAGGAACAGCTCCCAGACACAATAAAGATTCCTATTTCTTCTTTCTGTCACGGACACAGTTAGCTTCAAAAATGAGAATAAAAGGCCCATTATTGCCCACTGGTGGTGGTATTCAGACATGCCAGCTATTAGGAGAAAAACTCTTTTCGAGGTTGCTGTTATTGAAATATCTCAATGAAATGAAGAAAAAAATGCCACTACTAAGCCACTTGTGCTTTGGCTAATGTCCCACAATTTATGGCTGTAATTGTTTAATAATGAATCTGTTTTTTTAATGTTTTTTTCAGAGCCATGCATGGCAGGAATATTGTCTTCAGAGACCACATCTATTAATCTAATAGGAACAAGCAGAAAAAAATAGAGACATTAAATCTAGATATAGCTTCTGGGGAAAAAAAAAAAAAAAAAGAAAAAACAAAATGAAACCAAAACACCTGCATTTGACAATGCTTCAGCTCCTGCAAGAGCAGTTATTAATATAACCTTAGGAAAAAAATACCACTATATACAGATTTTCCTTCTGCCAATACCAGAGAGAGGTTATAGAGTTTTCTATTCTTCACAGTCACCCTTATTTTTCTGCAATATATCTCAGAATCTGTTTATAGCATATGCAGTTCTGGTAAATTCCTGAAAGTTATCTATTTTTTAAAGCTTCAGAAACTTTATACACCAGAGTTACAGGTTATAGTCAACTACAGATTAAATCCTTGCAACACTCTAATTATTACTATATTACATATAGCTAGGTCTAGAAACTAATTTATCTCTTGGAACCACATTACTAAAAATTAAGGAAGATTATGAATAGAATAGAGATTCAACAGTCACAAACCAAACTGTATTAAATTTACTGCTTACAGGACTTAGATTTTGTAATAAAAAATGAGTTTCATTGTTTTACCTGTCAGCATTATAGTATGATCACTTATCAGAGGTTTTTGCAAATCTTGTTTCTTTGATTTTCAGTAAGGTTCAACAGACTAGGTGGTTTAGGAGATTTTAAAAATGCAAAATTATATTACTGCTGAAACTCTGCATTTCTATGTTGGTTCTCAAATACTTGAAATCTGGACTTTTTGGCTCAAATAATTGTTTGCTGAAGAGTTGGGATATATGAGAAAAAATGTACACGTATGAGATGAAGTTCTAGATAATTACTAAATTAAATAATTAATGTATATTTGAGCAAAATATTTTTACATACACAGCATATTTTCACAATGTCAAGTACTGTAATCTGGAAATGTAACCTACTCATTTAACATATTGGATCTGTCCAATTTTTAATCAATACAAATATATTCTCTCAGCAATCCTGTTAGGCATTATGAAGTGCAATTTCCATAGACTGGAATTATGGGTCACGTTGTGGCAGGATAGACCAAACCTGATAAGACCTAAAATCCAAGCAAACTATCATGCAGGACAAACTGCTGGAGCCAGGGTGTTGTCTTGGTGTTAATTGTGCTAAAACCATCCTGCTTCACCAGACTTTAAATACACACCCTGCTTTTTGATGTCTGATTTGACAGATAAGCTGGTAGCTGGCTTGCAAATGCGTGACTAGCAATCAATCACTTTATACTATAAAAGTCCAGTCCCCTTTCATGCAGTCAGGGTCTTCTGACATAAACATTCTTGGGGTGTATGCATGGGAAGATTCCTTCCTTGGGCTTAGGATGCCCCCCAAGGCTACTCCTTGAGGTTGAGAGAAAGAGATCTCCCCACAAGCGTTGCAATGGGTGAGTTACCTCAAATCAAATCTCTACTTAATTTTGCTAGCTTTAATATAACTTCAATAATTTCTTTGTTACAGTGCACTATACTACTTTATGCTATATTATACTCTAGTAGTAGATTTTTAGTGTTTATATTGTGTAGTAAATAATTCTGATTAAGATCATTCATCTGTTCACCTGTTTGTTAGTTTGTCATAATGAGTAATTAATTTATATAAATATATCTGTTTTGCCATCACTAAAACCTGCGGGACAAAAGTGGTTTAATGACACTTCTATAATTCCTTTAAATTTAAACTACTGACATAATCCAAGGCTAAGATCGGATGCAGCCATACCTGCTGCATAGACTCCTCTCTGAGAAGGGATTTAGAAAGCAAGGCAGTCCTTTCTCCACCTTGTGACTCAACAGCAGAGCTGTTCAATAAATTTTGTCTAAGCCTTCCACTCCCACCTGCAGTATGCGTGAGCAGAGTTCTGCACATGAAAGACTTTCAGAAATAGCCCTTGATGAGAGGCATTTCAGCGCTGAGTTGCACTATTCAGAAGAGCCCCTTCTAACCAAGTAAAATTGCAATTCTTTTCTTGTAAGACTTAACAACAGTATTATGTTCCAAGAGCCAATCATTCAAGTACAGACAATTTAAACAGAGAGCTTTAAAGTGAAAAGGCTATGGAAGAATAAGGCTGGTAAAGTGAAGGTGAAAGAGCTAAGTAGAAAACTTGATATTTCCAGGACCAGCAATAAAATATCCTATTTTCCTTTTAGCCCTCGTCCACTTCACGATATCTTTGAACAAGCAGTGCTGCCATCACACAGCCCTTTGCTTTTATTCTCTTGGAGTGAGCTAGAGAGACATACATGGGGGAAATCACATCCACGTCAGAAGAAAAAATATGCATGATTTTTGTCAGTCGCAGCAGAAGACAGCAAAATAGAAGACTGGTCAAAGGCATGCAAATGAAAGCTAAAGCTGGGCAGAAAGGCTGTGCATGAGCAAGTGACAACTATCCAGCCAAAGAGTTGGGTAAAGAAATTACAACATTGGGGCACCCATGAATAACTATTTTTCCAGTAGCAAATAAAGGGGCTTAGGGAGTCAGGCAAAATAAATTGCAGTTCAGAGAAACCTGAATTAGCAAGGTTTTTTTGAATTACCTTCCCCAAGATGCCAGTCAGGAGTCTAACAGTCTTCCCTACACTATCATCAGCTGGCTCCTTACTGACCCTATTACTCCACTGTCATTGCCATGGTGCCTCCATTCAAATTGTTGTTACAGTGACCCTGCTCTGCTCACCTTCTCCAGTCACTCTTTACAGATTTGTTATGAAGAAACTAATAAGCAAGATCCCTCTTATAAAACTTCATAATAATAGGAAACCACTGCAGGTTGGTCTCCCTCTGCTTCCTCTTCATATGCTTTCTATAATATTCCCATCTCCAGTTGCTGCTGGGTCAGCCTGGCCAAGGAGAATGGAAGAGTACATCAACAGAGCATACCAAGTACAAGCAGGAAAACTGATTTACATCTAGGAAGGTCGATAGTGAAACAAGTCACCTGGACTGCCACAAAGATGACCTATAAAGTGAATCCTGCAAACTAACTGTTTACACTGTATTGCAAAACTTTTCAGCAGAGGAGTTTTGTTCAGACAGACTTCTACAAAAGCTTTGCCCACCAGCAGTTTTCAAAAAGTCTGGGCTTTTATTTACTCAGTAAGAAGTGTGTGTAGTAAATCCCTCAGATATAAAATTACTTAAGAGTTCTCTAATATCATCTTTCTTCTAGTTCTAAATGATTCAAAAAAAAGTTGCCCTGTCCCAGTACCCTTTCCCTTAGTGACATTGAGAGTATACAGCAATTAGAAATCTTCTCTGCTAAAGAAACAATTTTTCAGCATTTGATACTAATACTCACCAAGTATAGTCTGCCACAGTCCTCTACACTCAGTACTCGTCTTCTTAGATTCTCAGTACTCGTCTTCTGTACCACAGGTTGCTCTGTGTGTGTGATTTATAATACAAGTATTATGCATAATTAGAACTGATAAATACGAATTGGCAATTAGAGGAACCTTAAGCAATTTTTCACCCTATCTGAACAAAATGACTAAACTGCAAGTGACAAGCTTGTAAATTAAAAATCTGAAAATATAAAAACTTTATTACAAGTGTGTCATGTGAATCAAGTGGCATATAATTAGATATGCACTCATTTTATTATAGTTTATTTGTTGCTGGCTCATAAAGACTTTTTATCTTAAAAAGCTCCCTAACTCAGACATTTGCTGTAGAGTGGCCAGGAAAGGAAGTGTTGAAACTTTGCGACTAAAGACTTGTAAAACTACTTCAGAGAAATTACATAAACAAACCACCTTAGAAGATGCTTGCAGGAGCTATATCTGCAAGTGGTACAAACAACTAATTTCTGAAAACAACCTTTCTGTCATTAGGCAGGAAGTCTTGCTTTCATTCTTTTTGTTTCAGTTCATTACACAAATCATTCAACTTTTTCTTGGAAATGAAAGAGAACTAGGCTTAGGCAGTGCACTGATGATAAATTTTGTTGGATTTACATGTCAAGGTTTTGGTAGCAGAGGAGCTTCAGGGATGGCCCCTTGGAGAAGAGACCAGGAGCTACTTCTGTGTTGGATACAACCATTCCAAAATGGACCTGCCACTGCACCAAACTGAGCCCATCAGTGATGCTGGTTACAGCTCTGTGATAGTAGAAAGGGTAAAAAACACCACGTGGTAGCTGTGAGGGAGAAGAGTGGGAAGAAGTGAGAAAAATAACCCTGCAGAAACTCTGCTGTGAAGAAGGAACAGGACCAGGTGCTTCAGGCACCATAGCAGAGATTTCCCTGCAGCCCAGGACAAAAATCATGGTGAAAGAAATCATTCCCCTGAACCTCGTGGAAGACCATGATGGAGTAGACATCCACATTGCACCTACTAAGCACCACATGCCATAGCAGTTGGATGTGCCTTGAAGGAAGCTGCAGCCCATGGAGAGAAGCCCACACTGAAGCAGGTTCCTGGCAGGACCTGTGGCCTGTGGGGGACCATGCTTGCTGCAGCACTCTATTCCCAAAGAACTGCACCCCATAGGAGGAACCCCATGCTGGAGCAGGGGTAGAGTGGGAGGAGGAAGGAGATGAAGTGGAGAAATATTATTAATCAACCACAATCCTCGTTCCCCATCCCCTATGCACTGCTTTGAGGTTAAAAGGTAGAAGAGTTTGGAATGAAGGAAATTGAGCCTGGGAAAGTGGGGAGGGAATTGTTTTTAGCATTGATTTGTTTTTTACGATCCTACTGTATTTTTAGTTGTCAATAAATTAAATTAGTCTTTCCCAAGTCAACTGTGTTTCCTGTAATTGGTGAGTGGTCTCCCTGTTCTCATCTTGATCCACAAACTTTTTCATTGTATTTTCTCTTCCTGCCTTGCTGAGGAGGAGTTAGCGAACAGCTTGGTGGACACCTGGTGGCTAGCCAAGGTCAGCCCATTACAGCAGTGTAAGGTTTAGGCATGTTAGTCTCCAGTTTGAGACCTGGGGATGATCTCACTGACCTCTTCTGTTCTTTCTCAGTTCAGTATGGTTCAGAATGAAACTAGCACTGTTTAAGATGAAAATCATTTCTCTTCAGATCAGCAGACAGTAGAAACCCAGGCAGAAAAGCAGGTGTAAGAAATATGTAGATTCTAGTTTAGGTGTCCTTTCCAACTCTTCTCTTTTCCTCTTCCTCTGTCTTCTCTGAGACCTTCCTCAACACTTTCAGTCTCTCAGCCCATCTCCAGGATAGAAGCACTCCTGTGTCCCATCTCTGTCCCTCCTACCTCCTTTGTGCCTCTAGGTGCAGAAGGAGCTCTTGGTCATTAGGCACAAGAAGGAGGAAAAGGCAGTAGGAAAAATCTACATGAGGACCAAGCTCAAGATAAGCCTTGGTAAATAAGTCTTCTTGAGCTTCCTTCCAGATCTGTTTGTGATGAACAAATGCAACAGCCCTGCAGAAATCACAATAGGTTCACTGTACTGTGCAGATATACTGAACTACTGACACAAAATAATTGAAAATTATTGTTAAAGACTTTCATACAAAAGAGCATAATAGAAAATGCCATCTCACACCCACAGATCCACAAAAAGTCTGTCCCAAAACTTTCCTTGAGCAAACGAGAAGCCCTTTAATATCTCAGTGAGAAATGCAATGCCAAAGTTTTGTTTCTGTATCACCAGTGCAATTGATCCGCTGTGAATGCTTAAGAAATAAATTTAATTTGCATTTAATTACAGAATCACAGAATCACAGACTCACATGGGTTGGAAAGGATCTTGGAGATCATCAAGTCCAACCTTGATCCACTACCACCGTGGTTACTAGACCATGGCACTCAGTGCCACATCCAGTCTCATCTTAAAAACCTCCAGGGATGGAGAGTCCACCACCTCTCTGTAAAGAACTTCTTCCTAATATCCAACCTAAACCTCCCCTAGCAGAGCTTAAGACCATGCCCTCTTGTCCTACTGCTGGTTGCCTGGGAGAAGAGAGAGGTGACAAAGGCTTCCAGAGGTGTAAAATGAAAGCAAAGCACACTGTAATATAAGACGTGCATGACATGGAAAGAGTGAAGAATTGTGTCAGCTACTGACAGAATTAAATGCATTCAGAAACACTGTACTTCTTTTAATTTTTCAAAAATGCTGTGCTAATTGATGGGAGGAAAAAAGTGACACACACACTATTTCCTGTAAGTGAAGAAATAAGAACTTTAGGTTATCAGTATTCTTATGGTGCCTCTCACAGCAACTTTAGCCTTTCATGATCAAGGTCATGAGGGCTAGTCTTTCATAAATCACACATATGGGAAAAGCAAACCTTTCGAATTAATTTGACTACCTACATGTCTCTCCTGATGTTTCTACATTTTTCTTGCATTATTTCAACAATATATATCAGCTATAGTAATTTGCCTTTTCATAGATAATATACTTTCAGTTTTCTCCAGTGGTTTGTTGTGGGGTTTTGGGGATTTGTTTCCTTTTTTGGGGGGTGTGGGGAGTGGAGGGGAGTGGTGTTTTTTGGTTGGGTGGGGTTTTTTAATAATCAGGTCTTTGGAAAAGCAGAATAGCATGTGTGCATTTTTTCAAAGTATACAGCCACATTATCTTCTATGGTTCTCTCATTTTTTGCTTCCCTATAAACTTTATATAACTGCAATGTTCTACTCTTATTTACAATTTCTTGCAGATTAGTAACAATTGTTATTTACAATTTCTTGCAGATTAGTAACAATTGTTATATTAAAATATACATTTGGTTCCATTTATGTGTCCAGAAGGAAAAGTAAAATTGGATTGAAATCTAATCCCAGATTCTTTATATTACTTCCAACCTGAATAATTTTTGTGTGTTTTTCTATTCTTAATCTAATTTTAGTCTCACTGACAATCTTAGTTAATTTTCAAAGTAATAAATACAGTATACTAACAGAACCACCAAAATCTTAGAAGGCTGAAAATAAATTTAGGTGCATAATAACAGTTTTTAAAAATGCAGTAAGGAGCAGAGAGTGTAGAACTGGAAATAGATGTGATTGAGTCTCAGCCCAGAATCCTATCTCTGGGACTTGAATTACTTCTTTTAGAAATGCAAAAGAGGT
Source organism: Oxyruncus cristatus (assembly GCA_013399855.1). Lineage (NCBI taxonomy): Eukaryota > Metazoa > Chordata > Aves > Passeriformes > Cotingidae > Oxyruncus > Oxyruncus cristatus. Next base: position 282,096 of record VXAY01002204.1, read on the forward strand.
AACTTTTTCCTTTCCTTTTAGTACTGTGGTTTGCTGTATGCTAATACATGTGAGCTCATAGAAATCACTCTAAAAACAAGAAATTTGGAATCAGTTTGCTCCTCTGATTTGTGGGTTTTGAACTGACTTCAAGTCCCAGAACAGACCTTATCCAACAAGCTATGGGTACGTACATATGACCCTCTTGTTTCGCAAAGAAAGAGAGGAAGAGTTAGTGGAAGGTCAGTGCTTACAGTGAATCCTACATTCTGCTCCTGGTACCCTTCGTGCATTTTATTTAGATTATTTCACGGAGCACCTGAATAATACTTTTAAAAGTATTTAAAAAAAGAAAAAAGAAAAAATCTACAGAAAGCCTGTCAGAAAGATTGTCCTACCTAGACCCAGCTTCTAAAACTGCCTACTTCTGAGAGCAAAAGCTCTACTCCGTTTTATCCTCCAGCTGGGAGTTCATACAAAGAGGATTGTAGACACAATGTTCTGCTAAACCCTCTTCTACAAGTTAGTGTTATGTATGCTTATCAAGAGGAGAGGAGAAAATGAAGGGTGCCACAGCCCTTCCATCCAGAGGTAGTTCTGGGCTTATGTTCCTATGATTTGCAGACACTTAAGAGCTCACCATGCAGATTTGGTATCTACATACAGCTGAGAGCTTACACAGGGGTTTGCAGGGAAGGAGCCTGAGGTGTGAAATCTCTAAGCAATTTTTGTAATCCCTAGCAATTTTTCATTGATCTTAATGGAACCCATTCTTGTTCAGAAACCTCTGGAGACAAAACATTCATGGTAGATATTGTATTAGAAAAAGAAAAATAATTAGTTCCAAATTTTAGGAATGGTGGGGTTTTTTAATTTTATTTATATTTATTTATTTTTATTATTTTAAACTGAACTGCCATCAGCAAGCAAAATCGTTGCCATCATTAAAGATTAGCACAAAGATTTTTCTTTTCTGGCCTCTTGAGCCTTCAAGGGTCAGATAAACTTAAATATTCTAGCTGGTTAACTCTATTTCCCTTAATTTTCTTCCTTCTCTGTTGTGAAACTTGCTGTACAAGCACTTTCTCATAAAGTTCATCTGCTGTATCAGAAAAGAAAAAAAAAAAAAAGAAAAAAAAATTTGCTGCAGTACCTAAGGATTCTAGGTCTGCATATCTGCATTGTATCTTTACCAGTAATGAAGCTCACACTGGTTGCTGGGTGTACGTCATTAATTCATAGATACCTAAATGCCGTGGGGCCTGTCATCTCAACTGCAAGGCAATGCCCTGATATGCAGCTTTAGGCTATCTACGAGGCATATGCTCATCAAAAAGAGACCCTGTTATACATTAAAATCCACTTACAGTCCACTACTCAGACAGAATAGTAGTCTTTAATCCATATTATCTAATCTCCCTATATACATAAAATGGAAAATAGACCAGCACTGGGGTAATTAGGAAAATAAAATACTCTGTGTTTCACTCTCTGACTTGTGATAAGGACAAAATAATGTTGTAAAGCACCCCCTCATATTCTTAATGCAAAAGGTCTTTGTAGACTCTTTGTAAAAAGAGTTTCCAAAGTCTGTGTTACCCACTTTCTAAACAAAGTCATTGCAGAGACCAGTTTATTCAGTCATGGTGCGATACAATCTCACTGCATGTGTATTGGTGCATTGTTTCATCAAAATCACTTTTATTACCTTGTTCTATCCCTTCTACTTGTGCATCTACATCGTCTCTTCTGTGAAGAGATGGGCAATTTCTATGGGAAACATCGTACATGCCTTCCACATGTTCCTCTCCCTCTCTAAACATATTTACTTCCCTTTTCATTCAAGGGGAGGTATATTATTCAACCTAAGGTTGTTTCAGAATGTCATAATGGGAGAGTATATGCACTTCTTACTTGAATTATTAGGAACAAACAAAGGAACAAACAAAGAAACAAACCTGGGCTATAGTCTGTTCTCAGTAATATTTTTAAGCCACACTCAAGTAAAGAAGAAAATAAAAAAAAAAAAGATGTTGCATTATGGATGTTTCTTCCCGTACTGTCCTCATCAGTGATGACAGGAAGATATTTTATATAAGCAAAGATAATAATTGATTGCTCAGTGTAGGTGATTTAATGTTTAAAAGGCTTAATTAATAGTAATCTGATTAATTCTGTTTCCTTGGACCATGTAGTTATATCATCTAGTCACAAAAGACATAAAGAAACTCATTAAACACCACTAGCTTTTTAAACTTTTTAAAGTTATTGCTCTTATTGTCTATCTTTCAGACATAAAAGAGCTGTAGTAGAAAACCAGAACACAAGTCAAGCATTTCTTGCATCTCAAGGTTCTTACCCTTTGTCACAAATGAGTGGTTTAGGGCACTTATGTCAAACATATATATATATAAAAAAAAAAAAAAGGGGGTTTAACATAAATTTGTGAAGGTGTTACTTATTAAAGTTAAATGTCGAAGTTCACTCTATTCTTTACTACATAGATGAAACATACAAAGGAAAATTGAGTCCGAATCAAGGTGAACGATTTACAGAAAGACTGGAGATGCAAAACAGTGAGGGAGACCCTTGAATTGAGTCATGAGTTTCAGAGTAGAAATTCTTGCTTTCTAAACTCCTGATGGACTTTGTCAGTGATTTATATCTAAAGGATTTAGCAACACTTAATCATTGCCTAATATAGCATTTACAGACTGAGTCAGCAGGATTTACTACAATCATTTAACCATAGATCCAAGATGGCAATATTGACACCATACTTCATACAGGGCATTTTAATCAATTTGCACATATACACATGCATAGACACAAAGACATATATATGGATAACTATACAAACGTATCCATTAAAAAAAATCCCCTGGAGCTCTGTGAAATATTCATTTCAAATTTCTTGGCATTTCAATAAAAGTGAGGGTTGACCCTGAAGGAGTGGGGGTCATCGTCCCCATCGTCTGCTTTCAGCAGTGGTCCTTCAGTATTGTGAACCGGAGAGTTTCCAAGCTGTGAGAGGTGTCCCACTCAGAGAGATCCTGATGCAGCCTGCTGAGGTTCAGGAGAGCTCAAAGGGTCTCACCAAGACAACTGTTTAGGGAGCCTCAAGATGATTGACTTTAGTCATCAGTCAGTTTCTGCCCTGACCGCAACCCAGGTTGGTAAGTGATGGAATTTTTCGAAAGTCCAGTAACAATGGTACTGTTCCACTCAGGATACATTTCAGGTAATGTTCCAAAGTGGGTGGGGATGACAGATTATTGCTTGTTTCCCACCTTGGTCAGGCAAGAGAAGCTCTTGGTATAGACAATACTGTCCCCACTTTAGTCATGCAAGAGTTCCTGGAGTAGTCAAGGGACACTTTACTGCTCATTGCATAAAGGCCAAGGCCTGATGGGAATTCCTGAAATCATAGAGTACCCTCAAGGAAGCAGGGGGAGAATGCACCACCACACACTTCTAAGTTACCATAAAATGCTTTGCACTGTAGATGAAAATCCCTATTGACTTCTTATTTCACCAAGTACCACTTAGTCTTCAATTAATTACTAGTAAAGATATGCAGCTTCCAGCTTCCTAGGCAAAAGTCTAGTATCAGATTTTTGGAAAAAAAAAATTACTAAATTATTAAACTTATTGGAAGCAGTTAGAGGTAGTTGACTGTATCAGTTACAACTGCCTGCACACTTTATTTTTATGGTGATGATCTTCCTTTGCATAGATAGTAATTAATGAGACACAAATTGGGGGTCAGTCTAGATTACCTTTAAAGGTCCCTTCTAACACAAAGTATTCTATGATTCCATGAGATCCACTATATGATTTATGCAATGGATCAACCCTTACACAGTCTGCTGCATGACTGTACCAAGATTTTTCATTAATCATTTTAAACCTTCATTTTGTTAAGGCTAATACTATCTTTATGCCTATTGAAAGATAAATCACTTCCAACAAATGACAGAATCTCAGGAATGGTATCCTAAGCATTTGCATGGAAAGACAACATTACAAAGCTATAATGATTTTAATATTTTATCATCTCCATATATAGTTACACTGTGATGCACACAGTCACACTCAGTTTCCCCTCTTCATCAAATTCTGTCTTCATTTTCTTTACCAAGGACAGCAGTTAACTGATGCGATAATTTTTTTTCATTAAAACAAAGCAGGTTTTTTTACCCATTTATTTTCAGTTGTTTAGATGAGTTAGGAATCTGTTTGTCATTTTTAACCTATATTATAACTAGATTGAATACCCAAATTATGTTGCTTGGTTCAGATGTTGGATAACATATTGTTTGTCTTTCCGGTCTAGATAAAACCACTGTAAATAACTTTAAAAATATGTGTTATGAAATCAGATTGGTGTTTCTGGCTACCTCACATTTTATTATGTTTCAATGCTGTACCCAGTTCACCCTTGCTTAATCCTCCTTGAAATTCTGTTAAGAAAAGTAGCACTTGATATTATACTGTACTGTTCTAAACATACTGTAGTTGGTATTTTGCTAGTTTCACGGGCTGCAACCTATATAGCATATGGAAACGAATATTGCCTTTTATATTTTTGTTCTTGAACCATCAATTGTTCTTGCATACCTACTGAAACTTACAGGTCACTAACAACAGCACAAAGGTTTTTTTCCATATTTAACAAATACTCTTTATTAATAACTAACAATAGACATTACACAGAAAAAAATAAGACCATTTTGGCTGGTTTTATTATTATTCATTGGTGAATTAAATATTTTTGATGACTTTTCTGTGACATATTTTATAATCTTTTCAGTAAAACAGTTTGAAGGAAAACTTTTAATATTGTGCAGTATCCAGTTTGATATCTAGCTGTCCATTCCAGAAGAGCATGTGTCCCCAATAAGTTTCATATCAACTGACAGCCCCCTTAAACAGCTCAGATTCCGTCCCAGAATCACAGAATGGTTGAGGCTGGAAGGGACTCGTCCATGTAGAGCCCATTGCCTTCTCTAGGCATCACTGAAAAGAGCCTGGGTCTGTCTTGTTTGCACCCTCCCTTCAGTTATTTGTACACACTGATGAGATCCTTGTGAGCCTTCTTTTCTTCAAGCTAAGCAGTCCTAGCTCTCTCAGCCTTTCCTCATAGGAGAGATGCTCCAGTCCCTTCATCGATTTATTGATCCTTTGCTGGAGATCCTCCAGTAGTTCCATATGTCTCTGATACTGTGGAGTGCAGAACCATAATCCAAGTACTTAGTACTGGCCTCACCATTGCTGAGTAGAGGGAAACAATCATCTCCCTTGTTCTGCTGGTAACAAGTCTCCTAACGCAGTCCAGGATACCACTGGCCTTTGCTGCTGGTTTACATTCAACTGGGTGTCCACAAGGACCTTCAGATGCTTTTCTGAAAAGCTGCTTTCCAGCTGGCTGCCTTCCAGCCTGTTCTTGTGCCTGGAGTTGTTTCTTTTCAGGTGTACTTCCTGTTGAACACCATGAAAGTCCTGTCAGACCCTTTCTTCAGCTTGCTAAGGTTCTGGACACCTGTACAAAAATATGGCATACCAGACACTCCTCTCAATTTAGTGCCATCTGCAAACCTCCTAAGGGTACAACCCTGCCCCACCATTTAGATCACCGGACCCAGTATGGACCCCTGGTGTATAATGCTAGTTCAGGTAGTACCAACAACACTTTGCACTGCCAGTCACCACCCTCTGGGCCCATCCAGTCAGTCGGTTTTCATTCTACCTCACCGTCAGCTCAATTAAGCTGTCCACATGTCCCATCAGCTTCTTCATAAAGAACTTATGCAAGACAGCACTGAAAGCCCTACTGAAGTCTAGGTAGACAATATCTTCTGCTTCCCCCTCATCTACCAAGACAGACATTTCTTCTTAGACTATCCAGCTGTTCAAGCACGGCTTCCTCTTTGTTGATCCATGCTAACTTTTCTTTACCACCTTCATGTCTTTCATTTGCTTGGAAATGGTTTCCAAGTCTAATCACTCCATCACTTTCACAGGAGGGAATCTAAACAGGAACACTAAGACTACTAGCTAAAGAACAGCATAACTGCAGCACTTGCAGTAACTTGCATTTCTGAGAAAAAGCTACACTGACTTCATTGTATCTACAGTAATTTTTGCCAGTTGAAGGTTTCAATTCTGAGATTACTGTTGAGTAAACCCATTAGTTCTTCTTCTGCTTATATATTAAAATAGATTTATATTTCAGATTCTCACAAAGATAAACATTTTTTCAGATGTTCTGATAATGAAGCCTCTAATTACGAAACACTTAACAACAGTATAGTGAAGGGTACTATCCAATACCATAAAAACAAACCAAAATAAATTACTTAAATTCCATTTCTACTAGACTGTTGATTTTATTGATATACAAAGCAATACATGCCAAGACATTTGTGTTCCAGCATTACCAATCTTGCTTCACAAAGTATTCTAGAACATTCTAATCAAAACCTCCTTAAAATTATAATGAATATTTATATACTTTTATACTTAAAAGATTTCACTTAAATTGTAATTTAATTTTTCCTGCTTGTACTTTTTTGTAATATTTATTATCTAACATTAAGTAACACTTAAGAATATTTTAAGACTATTTTGGCTACAAAAAAATGAATGATAATAAGAAAACTCATATTGCAGGATTACAAGATGCTGAGCAAAAACATGAACATGAAGGAAACTTATTTCACAGGTTCTTGTTTATAAAAATCATAGATATATCTCCACAAATTTTTCTGATTTTATGGGGGTTTTTTTCACCTTGGAATGTTTTTCAGCTCAAACTGGAGTGATGCAAAAAAGTTATTATTTTTCCCTAAGCTAGTTGTACAAAGATTAACAATAACCTCGTACACATCAGAGGCTTGTGAATACGTTTCTTACCACTATAACATTATTACGCTAGAAATAAATGAGATTGCCTCTTGCACAGAGTTTATTTAAGCACTGACAAGACTGTTTTTAAAAATATGACTAGAGAAAAAGCAAGGCCTGTATCTGGCAAGGTGTGCCATTCTTTTAATCTTGGGGCTGTTAGAATTCCAGAATCAGGTAACAGCACATGCTTTGTCTAAAAACACCATGTCATTGAACTAGGGAATTCCCAAGTATTTCTTCTAAAATCAGCTTTTTTTTTCTCTGGTTAATTATGCATACTCATAAAACTGTGAAATAAATCCTTCTTGGTGCAATCTCTCAGTTCAGAAAATATTCAGATCTCAAGGAAGTTCCATTACCTTGATCCAGCTTCAGCTTCTGATAAAGAACTGCCTTCCAGGTGATTGCATTTGTGCTCTACAGTATTTATTTCTTCATTTAAATAGCAGTTTCACGTGCAAAATGCTATGCACTTTTTTTTTTTTTTTTAAAGTTAGAAGAAATCATCTTAGAGAGATGAAAAAAATCCAAGGGTAACAGGTATCTTTTACTGGAAGAAGGCACTTCAGTGTTTAAGAAGGAGTTTCACAAGTTGAATGGGTCTCTTAGGGGTGCATTCCAGCTTGGCCTCGTCTATTTCCCTGGTTTTTTTTTTAGTAGTACAAAAATAAATCTTAAATAATGACTACTCAGTAGAGATTGCAGATTTCAAGGGCATGAAACAAGCAGATGAATATCATTCAGCAAATAGCTCCACTGGAGGCCAAGTGCTTTAGGTGTTAAGGCCAGACGGGCCCACAGACATTAACTGCAGCATTGGCAAGTAGAATTTTAAAACTAGCTTATATCAGGTCATTATCATTTGATTTCATGTCAATCCAGCTGCACTATAATTCCATATTTTGGAAAAACAAGAAAATTTCTTCTTTCTCCAGCAATGTACAAGAAATTGTTCTTACATACACACCACTGAGTATTTTTCCCATCTTCTCTGTTTACTAACTAGATTTTGATCATAGTATTCACCACATTTGCAGCAGCTAGTATCTTGGTACTAAATTTGTTTATACTTTTAAATTCATTGCTGTGGAAAAATATTTTAGATATATTTGTAACAATTTCACAAACATTACAGCCATTTCACCTCTTTTGTGGTTGTGTGCTGTATCTGCCAGAAGAGCTGATACTGTAATTTAACCTCCTGAAGTACAAATTTCTAATGCTCAGTGATCCATAGCAGTGAAACTATCAGACCAGGAGGAATAACACAACCTGTCTCATGCAGCTCACCAATAAATGTGCAACCACTAATGGTATTCCTGTCCTGACCACCTGTTGGGAAGATGGTGGAAGCATTAGGTGCTTCCTTTCATTCATAACCACTCCCTGGGGTAAGCAAGAGACATTAGTAATAGTCACATTATTAAGAATGTAAAAACAACCTTCAGGCTTAAGAAAAATTTTTAGGCTTTCCCAGGGAAAAGTGTTAATAAAAAAATTCTGCTGCTGATATTGTGAGCGCTATTGCACTTTTCAATAAATCAAAGCTTTCAGAAAAGTCTGTTTGGAGAAACAGAAGTATTATTAAAAAAAGAGATGATGTTCCACAAGCTTTGATCAAGGACATAGAATGAACTTCTACTAATCCATTTTAGAATAGACACAACAATGTCTGATCTCTGGTAATCTATCAGGGGATTCTGAGAACTAGATTTTTTTACCAAAAAAAAATTCTCTGATAATTCATTTCTTTTCTAGTTCTCTGACATGCTCTTCGTAAGGTTTCCTTTACCTCTTTCTATATTACCTGGGCTATTTCCTGTAATTCCTCATGGTGTTTTTAAAGTAAGTTTCTAATGAAGCATATTTACAAATGAAGCCAAGCAACTTCTTAGACTTGCCTTTCTTGATTAGAGTATGTTTTCTGTCTTTTTGTGAAGGCTACAGTGAGTTTTTCCACCAGGACACACCTCCAGGTAAGGTCCTTGTGTGGAACCAAGGGAAAGCTGCTTTTTAGCTTTGATGGGGGCAAAAATAATTGAAACAGAAGACTTTCAAGAAATAAATAATTTGCTCTTTTAGTTTACCTTGGGTAACTGTGTTTTCTGATGTCTAGAGGACTATAAAACTCTATGAAGCTTTGTATAAATCATGCGTGACCTTCTTTTCTGACTACCTCCTTTTCCAAGTGTAAGTAATCGTTAAGATTTTGTGGACATTTGTCCTTGTTTAACTTTCTTCATTCCACTTCCCAAATTCAAGGCTGGTAAATGGTACCTATTTGGCCCACGGCACTAGACTGGGCCTTGCAGATTGCACTTGGCAACTGAAGGAATCATGAAATGAAATAAAATTTTGCAACGTGTTCACATTTTTTGTACTTACCTGGTTTATACCAGTGAACTTGGATGCTTTTGGATATTGGAACCCTTTGGATTCAGGTATGATCTGAGCCAAGCTCTTCACAGGCCATCAGTACTTTTGAGTTTGCTATTTTGCATTTGACAAGTCTGCTGGAAATGTGGAGAACATAGAAGTAATTTTGTATCTAGATACAGTGCTACGTCTTTTTGATTGACTGCAGAATTTGGTACTGATTATATTCCCCAGCTCTGAATTGAGTTCTTTATTTTTTCAATAAAATTAGCATATTGATATAAAATAGTTAAATGCATTTAAATTACTTGTGTAGGCTAAATTATACAGGAAATCTGTAGTTATCTCAAAATTACAGTAATCAATTCTGAAAATATGTATTTAAGACTGAAGTGAAAATGTTCTATGGTATGAATAGGCATCCATACATCTCTAATTCTGACCTAAGTCAACATTTTAAAATAATATAAGCATGATTATGATTTAATGCTATCAATAAAAATGTTATCAGAGTATGTGATTAAAAATTAATAACTGCTTTCTGAATATACTGAAGAGTGTTGTTTTTTCCTTTTTTCTTCTTTTTCTATCCATTATTTAGGGAAAAAAAGTATATATAATTTCCTTTTTTGTTTGTTTTAATAAATACATGTTCCTTGTAATTTAACGATGATTATATTTAATATTTAACTGCATACAAATTCATTTCCAAAACAATTAATATATCTTCAACATGATTCAGTAAACAACTACTTCTGTCTCATTTAAATATTCATCTATGAAAACCAACTATGTCTATGTGATTAGTTCATTAAAAAATATGTCATTTTTATAGACTATTCAAAGACCATTTAAGTTTCCTGCTTTTCTAAGCTGTTTGCCTGGCAATGGAATATCTTGAAGTGCTCTATGGCTGCCAAGGCTCCTTATCCCCTAGAAGTCTGGCATTCGTCTGAGCATGCCCTCCATCCCTCACTCTGCCCAGGCTTTGTGGCCATGGAAGGAAAGGTGTCTCACGCTGAAAGAAAAAAAAAAATGTACAAGGGTAACAATCCTTCAAAACAACACAGGCAAAAAATTATCTAAGAAAAATTATGTTAATGATTACCAAAAGTAGTCGAGTATTATAATCTTTCAGGGATACATAAACTTTTGTAGAGAATGCAGAATAAAAAAGCTATTCAGATAAAGACAGATGAATGAAAAAACTGAATATGTAATTTGGATGGATGTGCAAGGCCCCATACTATACCCTAAAAATTATCATGAGCATTAAACTGTATCTTCATTTTAAGCATACTAACATTTTACAAATCATTTATCAGTCTCAAATGTGGAAAATAATTAAATCCTACACTATGCCAGCAGAATAATCACTAATACTATGAAGGCTTTATCTGAAGATACAGGTTGTACAGTCAAAGTAAACTTACACTTAATGGCACTATATTTTTAAGAAAGTTTCAAGAAAAAGCATCTAACACACGGGTTCTGGTGATAATGAAAATATTTCACCACTAAAAATCCCTGATGTCCTTTATGTGTGAAATATATCCCTTTAAATTATTTTTTTACAATGAAAGTAATATCTAAAATTTGTTGCTTGCACATATCTAAACCTGGACATTCATATATGAAGTGTGCAAGGTCAGGTTGGATGGGGTTTTGAGCAGCCTGGTCTAGTGGAAGGTGTCCCTGCTCATGGCAGGTGGGTGAAACCCGATGATCTTTCAGGTGCCTTCCAAACCAAACCATTCTATGACGCTATAATGATAAGTATCTCCCTTACATAAAGTAATGAATGACGCTTCACTATCCAAAATTTTTCACAAAGCAAGAATGGCAAACTAAAAATGTCAAATACATCAGTTTATACAGGGTTAAATTTTCATCTTAGTGATGATTAAGTGTTTGATATTTCAAGTGGAAAAAGTTTTTTAAAGAGTGAGCTTGTAAATCTAAAAATTACCTTTGAACAGAAGTAATTCTTCCAATTCAGATAACATCTTTATTCCATTGTTGTCAGTGACAAAAATGACCCTTAACCTCTAAAATGAAGCAGCCCAATTTTATTATGTACAGTTGCCTGTTAATAGATCTGTATGAGGCAGTGGTAGTTGAGAAACTTTTTTTCACTTCTGATGTCTCTCTTCTTTTTTCTTCCCCCCCATCACAAATTTAAAAGTGTCTTTGCTTACAAAGCAAATATTCACTACATATATATATTCAGTACACAGAGTGGCAAGGTAAAAGAAGCACTGAACATATTGCAGTTTGGTGTTATGCAGAAAAAATATGATAATTGACAGCTATGTACTTTTTTCTGTGCACAAAAACATTAACAGATGCAGTCATTATGTCTAGTTTTTGGCATCTGCATGCACCTGTTTGTGAAGCTAAACATAGCTTAAGAAGGTACAATATCTTTGTTGCTGGGGAGTGCTGAGAGAAGAAATAAATAAATAAAAAAAAGTGAATGCAAGACAAAAAAGGGCAAAGAAAAAATACAGCACCAATCACTTATCAAGCTATTTATACTGTAAAAAAGTGGAGACTAGGCTCCAGTTTCCTGCCAAAGTCTAATCCTCTCAAAAAATTGTGCCATTTCATTCTCTTAAAACTGAAACATAGACAACTATTTAATGACCACAGATATGTAAGAACTACAGTGAATCAAATTGAAATCTGGGTTATTTGTCCCTCACTTTCGACAGACAACTTTTACTACCAGAACCTCTAAAAAGCCAATTAACTCATGTCTTATTAAAAACTCTCCTTTCTTTTGAAATGACATGCCAATGTGTCAATTTTGACTAGAATATTATTCCACTGTAAAATCACTCAGATTTTTTTCTCCTCAGCCAGAATGCCACTGACAGTCACCAAGCAGAGAACAGAAAAAACAAATCTTCTGTACAAGATCATTCAGTTTGAGTGCTTAAATGGAGACCAATGAGATACAAGCCTGTGTGCAAGAACCTTGTATCATTGAGGGCTCAGAAGTGACCTCCTCTCCCTGCAGTAATTTTTAAACAAGTGTGCTTGATCTTATGCCTCACAGCCAGCTTTGGACAAAAACCTATATGAAGGTTTCACAAGAAGTAAAATGAAAAAATCCTAATGCTTGAGTACCTAAACATGTTTATTATATTTTTTGTTGGTTACTTTGTTAAGACCTACTCTGGGATGGCAGCATTTTCATTTTGCCTCTGCCAGAAAAACAAAGAAAAGAATAAAATACGGGCCTGATCATTTTCTCTGTACAACCTGTGATACTTGGACAGATTTCTTAGATCATCATGTTTGGGCAGTTTGTATATGTGCCGCTTTCAGAGATACTGAATTATTTTGCACATGAAGATAGAACTACTTCAGAAGTGGATTTTTTCAGTTGTTCATGTATACAGAGGTACCTTCATGGTACCACCTAAGTTGACTAGAATAATTATTTTGGCATTAAATCTTTTTCTTCCACAAACCCCTTGAGATACCTGTCCCATGAAGGGAAGACCTGCAGTGATTGTTTTGGGACAGGGAAGTGTTGAGGAAGTGGATTATGCAACACATCAGGGAGTGTGACTGTGAAAGGATTGACTTGATTTCAGATCTGATTTCACTGAAGCAGAGGAAATGGTCATCTTCAGAGTTTAATTCGGCTCTTCTTTATACTTGTGCAAATCCAAAGAAATTAGTGAAAATGGAATTCAAATGTAATTATATAACATAGAATCATAGAATCATAGAATCATAGAATCAGACAGGTTGGAAAGGACCTCTGAGATCATCGAGTCCAACCCTTGATCCAACACCACCGTGGTTACTAGACTATGGCACTAAGTGCCACGTCCAGCCTCATCTTGAAAACCTCCAGGGATGGAGAATCCACCACTTCCCTGGGCAGCCCATTCCAATGGCTGATTACTCTCTCTGTAAAGAATTTCTTCCTCGTGTCTAACCTAAATCTCCCCTGGCAAAGCTTAAGGCCATGCCCTCTTGTCTTACTGCTGGTTTCCTGGGAGAAGAGACCAATGCCCACCTGGCTACAACCTCCTTTCAGATAGTTGTAGAGAGCGATGAGGTCTCCCCTGAGCCTTCTCTTCTCCAGGCTAAACAACCCCAGCTCCCTCAGCCTCTCCTCATAGGACTTGTGCTCAAGTCCCTTCACCAGCCTGGTTGCTCTTCTCTGGACCTGCTCCAGCACCTCAATGTCCTTCCTGAACTGAGGGGCCCAGAACTGGACACAGCACTCCAGGTGTGGCCTCACCAGCGCCGAGTACAGGGGCAGAATCACCTCCCTGTTCCTGCTGGCCACACTGTTCCTGATCCAGGCCAGGATGCCATTGGCCTTCTTGGCCACCTGGGCACACTGCTGGCTCATGTTCAGCTGCCTGTCAATCAGCACCCCCAGATCCCTTTCTGCCTGGCTGCTCTCCAGCCACTCTGTGCCCAGCCTGTAGCGCTGCAGGGGGTTGTTGTGGCCAAAGTGCAGGACCCGGCACTTGGCCTTGTTGAACCTCAGAATCCTTTCCATAGAATCCATGAACCATAGAATCCTTTCTACAATTACTATATGTATCGCCTCAAAACCATATGTTGTTATCGTTGTTCTGAACACATTCAGTTAAAAAAAGTTCCAAGACATGTAAATTTTATCATTGTAATAAATCTTAAATCTTAACCTTGACTATTCCTATCTTAAAGACTAGCCAATAATGATATAAGAATAATTATTTATCTTACAGTTTAATTGTTCTTACAGGGGCTGGTCACTAAAGCAAACACTAAGGTAATATACAGAGAGTCAGATACTGCACTGATGATATTTCATTTGAATACTGATGTTTTAGTAGCTGCAGAAAGTCCTTGGTGTCATGAATGATTCGTGACACCTTGTTTTAAGAGAAACACTGCAGATGGGTTATACACAACACATGCCATTTTGCACTCAATTTTCTTCCACTGACTAAAACTTGAAGTCCAAGGTTTGTTCTCTTACTTGTATTGCTGTGAAGTTATAACTTTACCAAAGTCCAAAGTCACACTTCACAAAGAAAAGAAAATTAGACTTGTCCTTTGTTCAAGCTGCAAAACAGTAACACAAGGAAAAGAAATGAATACAAAGGGGTTTTTTGCTCTTCCCTGTAGTAATCTGTGGTTATCTTTTTTTTATAAGCAATCTCTGTATGCTAGAGTTCAAACCTGAGTTTAGTTTCAAACTGTTCATTCTAGTGAATTCCAATACCGCAGGCCCTTCTGGAAAGCAGCCCAGGTGGGTTTGAGCACAGTAAACTGTAAAAAAAGTAATTTTTCAGGTATCACTGACCTCTAAGAAAAAAAATAATATTTATACAAGTTTATTTATCTTTCCAATTTTTATTATACAGAGATACAGAAGCACAAATTCTTCACTAAGACAGAACTTGCCTTCTGATGCACAAATAAAAGAATATATTTGTTGACACATAAATTATATTTCTCCCTTTCCACTGTAAGATAGGAAGTCCTTCTACATTTGAATGTGAATATTCTGTTATATACTGTATCACTTTGAGACACATGTTTCTTTTTTCTCTTGTGGCTACTGGTTCGGGGAGTCATGGATACTCCCTGGTTTCTAATAGAGAAAATGCTTTCCAATACAACAACTATTAATGCTAGACAAGCTAGTAGTGTCTGCCTACATTAGCTTGTCTTTTTTGCTTTGCTTCTCACACTTCAGATCATCTATCTTAATGAGGTAATCAGATGATGACACAGTATCCTTACATGTCATTTGTAATCTATGTATATTTTGCAATGACTCTGTATATGGATATTTTATTTCAAACTTAAAACATTTCTGCATATCAAGAAAATATGAAAACTCTTTCTAAAGAAAAGCACTCAGTAGAAAAGAGAAGGAGTAAATTAACCAGATTTTCTTTGTTCTTTGGTGCATCTCAGTAACTGAATATATATCTTTCAGTGTCAAAGTAATGCTTTACAAACCCAAAGTGTGTGAACTATGTAGATTGTCTACTCTCTTTCCACTTCTGAGAGTTGGAGGCAATCTCAAGGCTGGTTTAGTTTATGAGAGTTGAAAACAGTTTCTTAGGAAGAGAAATTCTGAGTGGGCTGCAGACTGCAGGAAATAAGCAAATGCAGAGAAATGATTTGGGGTCTTTAAACACCAGGTTGTGAAAATAATCTAGTTGTTGTTCCTAATACTCAGAATCAATGCACGATAAAAAAAAAAGCAAACCAAACTTGAGGTGGAGGCAGATACCTGGAAAAAAGGATTTTGCAGACTGGATGATGAGAGTTTAAATTACCGGCACACTTATGAATGGATGAATGTTACTAGAAGAGGTTCTGGAGAAACAAGACTGGCATGTTAATTCCTTTTTTAAGGAGGAGTAAGGGAAAACTATAACTTAAAGGTAAATAAGAGACAGAGCCCAGGGTTCAGTTCCCTAAGTGTAAGTAACTAGTGCCAACTAATTTTTCATGTCTCGCTACAAGAAGCATTGGAAAGATTGTCAACTTGCATGAAACAGAAAAATAATTACTGTAAGCCTTTCTCTATATTTACTTTGTGTTCCAGAAGCCCTTCCCTGACCCTGAAACTTCTGCTTATCTTTATTTCTTACCAAGGCAAAGAGCCTAGAGAAGTTTGCATGATCTTACAACAAAAAAACCCGATGTGCTTAAGAGTAAATACTGAATGTACTGCAAACTGTGCAGAGCTGAAAAATTGAGAACTGATTCAGAAAGGGTTGTTGTTTTGCATATGTTTTTGCATGAAATATTGAATGGCTTTAATTTTTTGCCATTGTTATCATAACACTGCAAAATGTGTAAGAAAACTTATAATGTGATTAAAAATTACAAATTGCTAGCGATACCACTATATGAGATGACTGATAAGAATATACACAATGAAACAGAAACATGTGCTTGTTTCTACCCGACAGAAAATAGGCTAAAACTTAAGATAGACTGATATTAGCCATACCAAGCACTACAAGCAGAAGACAATAAGTCGATAGAGTATACTTTGCAAGAAATTTCTGAGTAATCAAATATTGCTACCTCTTGATTAGCACAAACCTTTTTGTATACTTACAAAAGAGATAGGAAAAAATGACTGCTTATCTCAGATAAAAGGTATTTATAAATATTCACGTTATGAATACACAGACCTCAGCCTGATAAATTTTCTTACTTTACATTCATATCCTATAGATTTATCAGTGTATTCTGAAATAAACAGACACAATATTAAAAAGCACATTTTCTAAATTATTCACTTTAAAAAATATGTTACAAATCAACTTATTTGTAGTTGATTCTTTGGATTGCAAAACATTTTAGATCATATTCTGCTTAATGCTCCACTGTGCTTAGTTGGTTTAGGATTGAAAGGGAACATTAGTGACAATGAGGAAGGAAAGATGAGGTGAACTCAGCTGAGATCACCATATACATATCAGTGAGTGTTTATCAGGAAATTCAGGCTCAGTCTCTGAGCTGTTCTGCTTGTATGGCTCACACCTCTTGCACTCTTTTTGTTCCCTGCATTGAGGGAATTTGACCTGAATATACTTTTGCTATTTAAAGAGGATGTCCAGAAAGATCCACACCAGGTTTTTTCATTACTATGGAGACTGGGGCATATGTTTATGCAAAGAGTATGGCAAAGCAGCTGCTTTTATAAGTCAGACTTCAGAGTACTTCAGCCAGAAACCTATTATGATCAGTAAAAAAAAATATAATAAATATCAGAGTATGCTTATCACTTCGGGTTTGTCTTTTTTTTTCCCTTTTTTTATGTACCATCCCATATTGGAAATCAACCAGTTTCATTTAATTAAGTAAACACTGTAAATAGCAGATTTAACAGAGAATTTTGAAGAATATGTCTACATCTGTAAGAAGAATATGAACAAATCACATCCCCTGTAAAACCAGACCAATTGCAAAATATCAGAAAAAAGGGGACAGATTCTGCTTGTAGTGAGAAATTTGATGATACAAGGAAGAGAATTAATGAGTATGTTTATAGCATGTTAATTGGCGGTTCTGGGACCAATACATGCTAAGCACACTTAGCACGTCTCCTGATAACCCTCCGTGCCTAAAGCCCTTTCTAGCACACGTCATACTTACAATTCATCCGCTTCTCATAAAACCAGTGTTGCCAAGTAGGGTGACAATGTATCAAGTTATAATAAAACCTAATACCCTCTTGGGGGTGCCTTATTCTGTAGATTTATGGATGCTGTAAACCCTCTGTGCAGATAAACTCACAATGACTGTGTTTTCCACAGTTCAACGGCCTTCAAACATGGGAAGTCTGGGATCTCCTTTCCCCAAAAGACATCATCTGAGAGTTGTGTATGAAATCCTCAGGGTGGGTAGCACACTGTAACCATCACAACTGTCATAAATGCCTCAGTTTCTGCACAACCAAGAATCACAAACAGCTTTGGCTGGGCCCTGAGCTCTCACAGCATCAAAATAAACTGCTCATCCGGTTGGCAGAGTACTCTGAGACTCCAAGGGGTAGCGTAATATTAGCATTTTACATAGTCTGTGTACAAATGATAATGATCCATTTCCCCTGGTTTGGAGTCAGGACCATGCCTTTTTGTATTGTTTTGGTCTGTTGGGCAATGAAAGCAGCACAGCCTGGTTCAAGATGCACGCAGAACCCCATCTTACATCCACTCAATCAGCTGCAGTATCAGCTCAGCCTCATAAACAAGGTTTATTCCTCTGTGGCTAGAATATTGGTTATTCTAGCCAATAGCTATTCAAGACAGATTTCACAAACAGCAGTAGATAGACTTGTTATTCACACAGCAGAAAAAGACGTTGCTTTCATTTGTTACAACGTCCTCTGCCATCCCCCACGGAAATGTTATTTTCTTAAAATGTATACAGGTGAAGAGGCTAGAAATGAAATTAAAAAAAAAATACATTTTTTTTCAATCAATCTTTTTCCTTTCCTCCAAAACCCAAAACCTTCAAGAAAAAAAAACATGTTGGTTCTCATACACTTTTGCCCTCATATGTCCTCTTCCATTTTAACTAAGTAAGTTTGCTCCCACTGCCAGAAAGCTCTCTTCAGAGTCCAAGGGATAGGCACATGCCCATAGGCACAAAGCCTCTGTTAAACCCAACAGACAAACATCTTCTGTAAGAAGATGCCAGTGGTTTTCTTCATGCGTTTCGTGCCTTGGCACAAATTATTCTTCTATGCCCCTCTCCTTCTAAGGGCCAGCCCATCTGCCCTCACAACTATAGCTTGTGTGGGAGAAAGACTTTGAATAATCCCCTTTGTTCCCACCGAGGAAAAAGACCATGCAATAGCTGTCAGCTAGAGCATAGCAAAGCAAGAGGTACACACCCAGAAATATAACCCACACAAGAAAAAAAAGTGAACAAACCAACCATATAATTGTAAATAATCTAATGCAGCTGTGAAAAAACAAACAGGAAAAAAAACCCAAACATGTAGTCATACTGGATTTCCCACCACTCCTGCAAAAAGCGATTGAATACTCAGCTGAACAAGCTGAGTAAACTCAAGAACAACACATGGCAAATCCATTCAGAAACAGATAAATGTGAGGGGTAGGTGAGCAATTAAAAATACATGAGGTGTCTATATGAGAAATAGTGGTGATGGTTATGCTGAAACCTGGAAAAGCTCTGCTTATCCTCGTTCTCTTCCTGCATTGCCATACCATCTGTTCTTACCTACATTCTCTCTGGAGGATACAATCCTTCCAGGAATCAAGGGTATGTATCTTAATTCTGTGGCGTATTCAAGAAAAAGAGGCTGAGAATCTCTCACCTCAGATCCACTGTCATCCCAAAGTGGTTAATTACAATCACATTTGGCTTCAATCAGTAGCCAATATTCAGCTATATGTATGCAGTTCAGAAGCTTATCCAATATATACATTTAATGGTCAGACGGACAAAGTCGTTAAAAGCAGTATTTACACCTTCTATGCATTGTGATTGTGAGCACTTGTTTTAATATCTTCAGGTTTTGTAGTGCTCATCCTAACAATACATTTCTGTGGTAAGAAATTTACAAATGCCATGACAGTATTTTTAGGAAAAAAGAAAAAGCCACATTGAATTGAGGAACAAAAGTGAAAAAATACCAAAAAACTCTTTAAACTAAATTTTGGTTTATTTGCCTTTTTTTTTACTGCTATAAATCAAAAAACATGTGAATGAACAAGATGTGCTGGGGCTCCCAACACAAGAAAGATGAGAACCTGTTGGAGTGAGTCCAGAGGGCCACTAAGATCATCAGAAGGCTGGAGCACCTCTTCTGTGAGGAAAGGCTGAGAGAGTTGGGGCTGTTCAGCCTGGAGAAGAGAGTGCTCCAAGGGGATCTTCTAGCAGCCTTCAAGTACCTAAAGGGGGCCTACAAAGGAACTGGAGAGAGACTTTTCACAAGAGAATGCAGTGATAGAACAAGGGGGAACAGCCTTAACATAAAGGCAGGTAGGCTTAGATTAGAAATTAGGAATAAATTCTTTGCTGTGAGGGTAGTGAGGCACTGGAACAGGTTGCCAAGAGAGGTTGTGGACTCCCCATCCCTGGAGGTGTCCAAAACCAGGTTGAATGGGTCTCTGAGTAACCTGGTCTAGTGGAATCTAGATTTGTTGCATGCTCAAGATTTGTTAGGATTTCTGATACAATATTTCTGCAAATAATTAAAGGCAAAGAGTAAAGGTTTTCAATTATATATCATCATCTTTTTTTTTTTTTTGGTGTATAAAAAGGAATTGAGTACTATGTTTGGTCGTGTTCAATAGGCCAGTACAGTTTAGTCATAATTGTTTAGGACTATATGTTTACAAATACAAACATAATTTATGAAAACAAGAAGAACAGTGAATATGAAAGAGCCCCTACAAACAAAAACATGGTAAAGATGACAGTGTGAGAAATTATGAATTATAGTAATTTGCGAATTGCATACAGAAACTATATTTTTTTGCTAAATTGATACACATAATTTTGCATGCGACTGAATATTTGAAATGAGAGGACTTTTGAACCTGCTTTTGTGTGAGAACCTGAATATGAAGGCAGATTCTGCAGAAATACTATATGGCACAGATGGGTTGTAGACAGCAAATTATAAAATGATGGTAAAAGAGATACAGTTATCTGAAATCCTCTCAAATTTTGGAAAATTCAGTGTGTACCATTTAAAATACAGATGTCTTAATTAAACGTTATGCAAACTGTAAATGCATGTGCTAACATGGCAAAAACTGAGGATGGCCACTAACTTTTTTGTTCTTATTCTGGCATGTGGACGGTGTCAATGCTGATGACTGTGTGAACATGCTCAGTAAATTGCTGTGCATATCAGACTAGAAGAGTACTCTGATGGGAGCTGATTAATATCTGGAAACTATTGTGCTAAGCAAAAATACTGCTTTTATTCTAATTCCTATCTTATAATTTAGTAGGCTTATTTCAAGTTTGGGAGATTTTTCAATGTTTAAGGAGTTCCCCTGTATTGTTATTTCAATGAGGGAGAAAAAAGGCACAGTTTTAAACAAGAGTTGAACTGGCAGTTAGTCTAGCATATATGTACTATAAACTAAAACCTTGTTATCGGCAAAAAATAACATCTTTCAGTAGATTCTAACTAAACTACAAATTCAGATCATCTAGCATTTTCAGATGAAGCCAAGATAGGCAAGAACATGGTAATACCTACACATACTTTAGTGAGACATGTTTTACTCTCCCAGTTCAGCACAAGAATGGCTTTCCCTTGTCTATTTTCTACTCTGGGGAGGATAAAGAAGACAAGACTTGCTGGTCATTGCTGACACAACAGATTTTCTTGCTGTTATTTTTTGCTGAGAAATATATAAAGCCAGATTTATTATTTTTTATTTTTTTAGATTAAATACTAAACGTATGCACTTACAAAACTTAGGTATTGTAATGTTATTTTTTAATAAACTAAAAAAAGGTAAAGTATTGCTTCAATAATTTTCAGTAGTAACTGAATCTACAGTTCCTAATTATTAAATTAAGCCTCAAGAACTTGTATGTATTTCTAATGTAAGACTATAGCACTATTATTACTATTTATGTTTCTCATAATTTTCTGAACATGTTTTGTCTTCTGAACAGAATGAAACCTTAAATTTGAAAACAATTGCAGTATCGTCACAAATATTCATGGTCATTAAAATCATAATAGAAACAACTAAATTGCCTCAGGACCACTAGATAAGATGAACCATAAAGTTCTTGTCTTTGGTCTTTTCTGCTAATTACTTAATTACATATTCGTTATTATCAAAATGCTACTCATATTTTTCCTTGAAAAGAAGTATCTCCTCCCTTGTTTTCGCAGGAGGTATGTAAGGAGCTTTTCTATGGTTTTTAAGTTGAACTACCCATCTGAAGGCAAATATCTCTCCCAGTGCTTGTTCACTCCTGTTGTTCCCCTCTCTCCGGAAAGGAAGAACACTTTCCTTACTGACTTGTTGGGTCTCTTACCCCCCGCGTGGCGAGGGGCGACCCTGGTCTAGTTCCGTTTCCATCTGAAGAACCATTTCTGACGGCTGAGGTGGATAGGGAGGGGGGAACTCCAAGGCCAGGGGTTTCTTCAGGTCCTGAGCCTGGAGGGGATAGGTGCACCTCCCTCCCTCCGGCCACGTGGTCTCATGACAGGGCACAGAGACAGCACACCGGGCGCGGAGAGGAGGCAAGAGAGGGTTTATTGTTGGGAGGTGTTACATTTATAGGGTTAGGCTTCACAGGGCTAGCCAATTACAGCTCACAGAAAGGGGTTAACAACCAATAGGAAGGGGTTAAAGGGGGCCAATAAGAACACTCAGGGTATCTTCTCAGGGACATTCTTTCATGGGACAATACCTGCTGTAGGGGTCACTGGGAAGAAGAACCACGAGCTAGCAAAAGGATTACAAAAAGCCATCTTGAAACCTGTCCCAAACAACAGTTTTCTCATATACTGCAGGTTTACTGCTACACTGACTCTCTTTTATCTTGAATTTATGTTTCACAGTAATGATTTTTAGCTTTTATATCCCCGATAGAAAGGGAGTTGAAATTGAAAGAGATTGATCTGCTAGAAAAAGACGACTCCTGTTTATCAGATTTCTGCCTCACATGACCTCCAATTTATTCATTTTGCACTCTTCAGATTTGCTGGAAAAACAAAAAACAACCTCTTTTCTCCCTCTGAATACCTCAACACCTCCTTTCCTTTTCCACCTTCTGTGTTTCCTCTGTGCCTTCAGCACAAATATTTGTAAATCTGTCCCTGGCAGGGCTGCACAAATCAAAAGGCAGCACCTCTGTCAGTGGTCTTTTGGTGCACCAGAACCCATGTGCTGCCCTTCCAGCAAAAATTTTAACCACATCTCTCGTTGGAAATAATTTTTCAAAAATACCATTAGAAGTAACACTTGTGATATATTTAATGCATAAACCAAATAGAATATAGTATTTGATAGTCTTTTCTGCCTGGAACATTGTTATCCAATGCTAAACAGGGTCTCCAAAGCAGAATAATTAGTGATTAGAGGATAACTAGTAATCTGGAGGGACCTTACTGCTGTGGCCTGTAGGTAAAAAGCAATTCAGTAAAACAGAAAAAAACCTTTTAATTCCTTTTGAAGTTCTACAAAAGAACTGGAAATGCTTGCTCAGATGCTGTATACATCTCGACAATATTCGCCTCTTGATGCTGGTATAAAAGCAATGTGATGCTGGTGTAAAAGCTGCCTGAAACTTCTCCCTGTGCAGGGAGTCTGAAGATTATGAGTATTTTAGAGGATAAAGTGAGAGACTGTTGGTCTAGAGAAATTCAGTTTCCAAACAGCTTTAAGCTTTCATCAGGACAGCTTAGGGTTATCCATGGCAAGTGGTGGCAGATCCTGACAGCCAGGGCCCATCTCCCCCCAGCCCAGATCAGGGCAGCCAGGGACATCAGGGCAGCCAGGGATATCAGGGCAGCCTCAGCCCCTGGCATTGGGCACCTCCTTGGGGATAGGGAGGGGCAGAGGCCGGGCAGGGTCACCAGTGCACGGGTGGGCCAGGCTCAGTAGGGCAGGGCAGGGCAGCAGGGAGCCAGAGATCGGTGGGACTGATGGTCCCAGGGGACTGATGGGCCCCAGGAAGGGCAGGGGGAGCCTTGGAGGGCTGGTGGTGGTGCCTTCAGGGACATGGAAGTTTTTAAGTATCTGTCAGCTGTACTGTTAGAAGTATTGGAGTAAAAGCAAAAGAAAAACCATTTCCTCCTCCTTATTTCTTGGGTACAACGTCATTTTTTGGAAGTCATTTTGTAAGTCAACCTGTAAAATACAGATATGTGTAATAATAATAGCTTTTTACTTCTATACTACTCTCAGACACGTGATTCTTGGGGTTGTCTTGTGCAGGACCAGGAGGTGGAATACAATGATATTTGTGGGTCCCTTCCAACTCAGGATATTCTATGATTGCTACAAAAGCCAATTAGAAGTAACTGAGATGCTACTGTGCTTCTGTTACATCAGCAGTACAATGAATGAATTTGAACCTTCAAAACCTATTTATTTTATTTTTTTAATCTTTGACTGACAGGTACTTCTTCCATTCATGGTCAATTTATCGTTGAAGGAATACGTGAAGGAAAGAAATGGTGAACAGTGCTTACAGCTCACATAAAAGTATTTAGTATCTAGCGCTTCTGTACTCCTACACTCCAAGAAAAGATATCACGTTGAAGGCAGATTTCAGAACAGGAGAGGAGCAGGGAGTTAAGGATGTGTTTGTATAGCTGACTAAACACAAGGTCTAGCTCTGCATTTGCCATCTCCAAACCGAAAGCATCCAAACAGGTCTCAACCTGTCTGCTGAACAAGTGCTTTTTCAATAGGAGAGCACAATGGCACAGCTTCTTTGCATCCCCCACTAGCTGTCAGCTGTCTAAGGATTTCAAAATTAAGAAAGAGATATTTATGGCAGCTTCTGAATTTTCAGTGTAGTCTACTCCTAAAAGACCAGAAAGAGAGCATATTCTGAGACTAGGAAGTGACTTGTGACTTTTGATGGAAAAATGAAGTCCAGTTCTACTCCATTTTCCAAAAATGCTTCTGGGTACTTTTCCTCAGGAAACAATTCTGTCTGTGGATGGAGGAGCAACTCTGAGAAGGGTGATCACAAAGAGTGATTTGCAATGCAGAATCATAAGTTCCCATATTGGCCAGATGGTTCTAAACATGTCATTTTCAGTGTGCTTCCTGCTGGGACAATTCGTTCCTCTCTTACACTGTAGAGAGAAATTAAGTATGGATTTCATGCAATGTTCTCCATTGGTCACCTGCCAAATCAGTATTTAAATACGGTATCACACAAGCAACAGCACAGCATAAATATCATATCTTACTTTCTTCTTCAGGTACAATTCATCTTAGAAAACATTTATTTAAATGGAAGCATTGTCCTCCATCTGATACAAAAAAGAAGTGTTGGCTCTGTGTGTGATGTGCACTTAAATTTAAGGACTAGAGCTAAGCATTTTTTATCTCTGTATTTTAACAAGAAAGGAATGTAAATCTTAATATGATAGCCCTGATAACCACATGCTGCAATTGTGACAAAAGAAATCTTGACAAAATGTACCAATGGAGAAAATACCAGAATGAATGAAATGGAATAAGAATCAGTTCTTCCATACTCAGCATTGATGGTAATGTAACAAAATCTATGATCCCACTGCCAGATGCAATATTTATCAGCTATCAAAACCAGACACACACAAAGATGGTTATTATAAAATAAAATAAAAAACAAAATAAATAATAAAATAAATTTTTCTATCAAAGTTTACAGTTATCTAAAGAAAGTACAGATATGCTGGAACAGTTCTGTAATAGTAGCTTCAGAGGGCTGTTAAATAATTCAGAAGCATATTATTATATTTGACAAATAACTAGTTCAGTGTACATTTCAAATAGAATTTTCTTGGAACATTTTGTTTTCACCAATGCTTAGCACTGTTTATGAATTTTCTGATATAGAAAAAGCACTTCTGAATTCCAAATCAGTATTTGTCATGTAAGGTTCTTATCAGTTAACTACTGGCATGAAGGTTCCAGACCACTACACAGAAAAAAGGCAGCAAGAAAACCATCTGTTTGTCACTCAGTTCATGCAGTCAAAGATGTCTTCATCCCACTGATGGCAGTGTGGATGTCTCCAGGGAGTATACATGGATGACTGCTGCACCAAGAGCAAGTAAATCCTTGAGATATAACTGAGAACACAAAAACAGATTCCTGAATTTTAATCTTCAACTAGGACTAAAGTTTATAATATTCTTTTATTTTTTTTTTTATTGACAGCATTTCCCAGCACTCTGAACAACAACTGTTTTCAGAGATAAATAACTCAGAGAGTTATTTATCTCAAAGATGCAATATGCTGAGATGCAATATGCTCCTAATTCTGAGATGCAGTATTCTCCTAACTAAGATGCAATATGCTCCGAATTCCTCACCTGTTTCCTTAATTCCTTTTGCAAACCGTAACAAACTACAGGGTCTTTATCAAAATATTTCCTCAAAGGTACTTCTGATCTTTGTGGTTGGGAAAGGAGAGAGAAGCAAATCCTCAACAGTCCAGACTCAGAAGTTTCCAGTTTGACTTATCTAAATGGGAAAGTTCTTTAAATATTAAGAACCACAGATGTTTTCCAAACTGATTTCATGCTGGGACCCTTGTGGGTCCCTTCCAACTCAGCATATTCTCTGATCTTTCACATGTACAATAAAATACTGGTATTTTTCTTCTCTCTACAGTATGGAAATGTAGGTGCCACTATAAATTAATCCTGTCAAGAGGGAGAGGTAAGCAAACACCTTGAAATTCACACGTCCATGAATGCATGGCTTGTCAGATCCTAATTAAAAAAAAAGACAAAAAGAAACAAAGAAACCTTGGAACTCTTTTTTTTCACTGAGCAAAAAACTCCAGAGGGGATTGCTCACTTTAAAAGAATCTTTCCCACATCTGTACTATAAGGGAGGCTTTTCCTTTTAACACAAAGGACTCTCTTCTGTTCTCATTTCCACATTGACAAGTCTGAATCTGTGAGAACTGCCTCCTGGTAAATCAACAACATTTGTGTCAGAAACTGATATTCTGACTATATAGAAAACAATTGTTTTGCACAGGTTTCACTAAATGCACGTGTGAAAATGTGAGTTAGCTGGAAGAGATATGGGTGTAGCAGGAAAAGATAAAACAATTGATGTGAAGCTTCTCTTACCTTATAATGAGTGTTTTCTGAGCTGTTTTTCCTTCTGTATGATACCCCTGCAAACACACACGGTCTCTTTATCTTCTTTGGGCCCAAGGTGTGTTCTTCTGCTGTTCTGTAATTCTGTTCTTCACAGCTGGTGAAGAAAAAATTGATTAACACATTTGTTATAAATGGTGATAATTTCTGGTTGGTATTTTCAGTTAAGACAGAATTCAGCTCAATGTGTAAGCCATAGTCCTTCCCAGAACTTTCTTTAGGAGGCAGATACCTTCTTTTAAGTCATTCTTAGATTTCTCCTCTACTTTTCAGCATCATGCTCTTATCAGACACACATACACACACACGGAGAAGAAGGTAATTTTCAATAACCACAAAGGAAATATTAAAAAAAGCGCTACACGAATGATTATATTATTAATTTAATACTTTTAGTTTCCAAATAAATTTGAGTATACAACATAATACAGAGAAATTCTTGGCCTTATGATTTCAGTTGCAAGATCTGTTATTTTATTCCAAATGAAGGAAAGGGACAGAGAAACTTGCATATGCAAGTTTTCTCTTCATAGGTGAAAATGAATGAAAACCTTTGACAACTTTGAGAAAAGAAAAAGAACTATTTCCTTTTACATCTGTAAATGGATCTGATTTAGGAACAAATCTTGTATTTGACAAAATATTTCTGGGGCTTCAAATTGTTTTGCTTTTGTTTTGTTTTTGTTTGTTTTTAATGCTGTGTTTTGGGGTTTTTTTTTGGAAACTCCTTATATTTTGTGTTCCAGCTATCAAATTCAGAACACAGCTTTTAACTCCAACATTTTTGATAATCACAGAAGAAAGCTTAAAGGCATGATGATATAAAAGTGCTGAAAGACCTCAAATTTGCTGAACTTACTTCAGTTTGTTATCTAAGGAGGTCTAGAAGATATAACTGCTCATTCTCAACATTTACTTATCCAGCACATCTCACAGAAACTGAAGTAAGTAATAAAAAGAAAGAGAAAGAATACAAAGCTTCAGAAGACTTAAGTTTCAGTAGGTTAAGGATTTTGTTAGGCAGATTTCAACATGATCTTTTCTGTTTCCTAAATACTATAGATACACAGATATAAAGACTGATCGGAATTTACCTAATCTTGTCAGAATCAGAATAAATATTTCTACTGAATAACTCAGGGAGAAACCTTACAGTTTTCTTAATGTCTTCTGACACAGGAAAGTCCTTTCATACAGTGAAAACTTCTTTGTAAGTGAACTGAGGAAATTTGCATTCCGTATCCACTTGATAACAGAAAATAAAATATCCTGTGCCTCGTAGTAGAAAGGTGATTCAGTTCAGGTTTTGTACCCATCTAAGAAATAAGAATAGTAACTGTATTTTCTTTGTGTCACTTGAAAAATAGAAATCTCTTCAACAAGAATGATGCACAGTTGTACTTCTCATAGGCAACTGAGATGAGGAAACTGTAAGTGTACGAGATCTGCATTTTAATTTAAGTCATTGTGTGACTGAGAATTATTGAAACATAACAATGAAGTGATACCTTTTCTATATGCACTTACCTACTGAATTCAAGTCTTAATATCCAGGCATCTTTTGTCAGGCAAACTGAAAAAGACGTTTCAATGACTGAGATGGGATGCTCTGGGGATTTAAGAATTGTGGCAAGTTGAATCTAATTTTTGAATAAAAACTTGTCAAATATTTCATAGTTCTTGTTCTTCAATAGTGTTAGAATTTTGTTAATGAGGGATTTAGCTCTGCTAAAAGGCATTGGATGAATACCACTTCAAACTAAAAGCTATGGAAAGAGAATGGATTTTGCAAAATGATTTATGAGATTTAGGTTGGTGCATTAAGACAGCAAGGACTAATGTATTCAGGTAAATTTGCTGTTTTTCCACTTATTTAAAGTAAGGAAAAGATCTATTCCAGTAAAGTATTTTCAAAAAGACCACTCAGTAGTCTTGTTTTGGAGCATAACAGGCCCAATAGAAAAATTTGGAGGAAGTTCTTGCTGAAGCCACTCAAAAGCCCACTGCCTTCTGTCCTCTCTCTCTTTCCATTCATGAGTTTTCCTCACAGTCTGAAGAATCTGAGCCTTTGCAACTAGGCCAAAAACAGTGAACTGGTTGTAGCCAGAACTGGAGACTGTGAAATAATTTTCTGTACAAAACCTCCTCATTCCCTTCTGTCTGGAAAACTAATTTTTTTTCTTTTCTCTCTCTCCCCTCCTTTCTCCCTATCTCTTTATTCCTCTGCAGCCACTGATCTTCTTTATCAAAGAAGATCTTTAGCAAATACACAAGACTATTGCAGTATGTTTGATATTACACAGTTCTAGCCAGTTGAGAATTTTCTGCTTTCAAGATTACAGTGCTAAGGTTTCTAAAATACACAAAGCAAAGAAACAATGATTCTATACTGCTACTAATGACTAGCAGTCTACTGGTTTGTGTAATGCCATTGACAAACTTTTTACAATAAAGATATTCAAATTTAAGTTGACTTTACAGATTGCTTTTATTTCATGTGCTGGGGGTTTTTTGTTATTGTTTGTTGGTTTGGGATTTTTTTATTATTTTTTGAGGTTTGTTTGTTTGCTGTTTGCTTGCTTTCTTCAGAGATCTGAGTTGAACCAGGTCATCAGCCCTCATGAATATTTTTCCATAACAGCAGATAACATAGGTAATACACAGGAGCAGAAAGGACAGAGAGGGAGAAATGAGGAGGGATTCAAGAATATCTTTTTCTTCACTGAGGCATGATATCTATTTCTTCTTTGCATTTACTGACTGTTACCAAATTTCTAACGCTATACCTTTGTTCATTACCTATAGAATATTCAATGGTGTAATATTAAGATTTTACTCCATAGGAGTTTGCAATAGTCACTTTAATCCTTAGTAAGAGCCGTGCAACAAGGCATCACTTAAGGAAATCAGAAGAAAATTTTCCACCACCACTCCCTTATCCCAATCTGCAGTAATGCATATACTACAGAAAGGCTATTTTAGGAACAGATGGTTCCATATATTACAGGGTATTATCTTTTGGGTTGTGTATTATTCATAATTTCAATCTAAAATTTGGAGTGGTAACATGAATTTGCAATATTTCTGAGGGGGTTTTGTTAGTGGTTTTTGTTTGGTTTAGTGGCTTTTTAGTCCCAGAGATATAAAAAATTCTATCTGGTTTTAGTCAACTTGGTGTGTCTTCCCCAAAATGAATCATTACAAAAGACAGGGAGATTTGAAGACTGATAATGTATTCAAGGAGCATTCCCACTGGAAACAACAGCTTTAAGATTGACTCCTTCACATTACATCTCTTTAGTGTGACAGTATTTCAGTATACAATTTCATAAACAATAACTTGAGGTATATACTTAAAAATATAGGAAGTTTTTATTTGTAAGTGTTATTTGTACATGGTTTGTTAAATCCATTTATTAATTGAATTTTTCAGTAAAAAACATGTTTTGAGCTCAAATAAGGAATATTTCCTCCTGAAAATTTGATACAACAGTGAGAAATCACTTCTAAATAAACTATCTCACCCATGGACCAGAGACCTGGTCTTAATTTATCCAAATCCTTCCAAATTACAAGATGTAAAAGTCATAATTCATCTATTTTCAGAAAACATTTCGTATCCACATTTCAGAAGAAATACAGATTTTATTTAAAGATTTAAATTTTAAATTTTACATTTCTCAAGGTTTCTCTCCTTATTTATAATGACCACATTTCCTAGTGAAAATGGTTACATTTTTATGTAAAGCCAGGGAGAACTTAGAAGAAATGTTCCACCTTCACGGACACAGTTCTATTTGTCCTTCACATAATAAATAACTAGTGAATAATTCTTGGACAAAGGCATATCTTTAACTGAGATTTAAACGGTTTAATGGAAAAAAAAAGAGCAAGCCAACAATATGTCATTATTTTCTTTCATGTTTCAATAAACAGGGTTAGTGAGTTCAGGTAGTTGACATTAAATTCAATTAACTCAGAATGTTAAGGTAATTTCTAGTAATGAAAGTTTAACCTCTAGGGACAGGCTATGAGCTGTTATGTGTCATACAAACCCCATGCACCTATTTTTGGGTCAGCTTCAAAAGAAGTAGATGTCATAAAAAGCAAAGATTGTGCAAGGAAAAATAAATATTTATGAGGTTCTCAGAAATTTATGTCAAGAAAAATGGTATAAATTTTATAGTATCAAAACGAACCTAGATAGTCAGAGAACAGTTTAGGCTTCCTGTTTCCTCTTCTAAAAGAGATTTTATGACTCCATGCATCATTGTCCTTTGCTGTTACAAGTTGCATATAATGTCATTGCCTTCACGCACAACACAGCACAGGGAATATTAGCACTGGTAGAAGGGAATACAAAAAAATGTGTGGGTTGTGAAGTAATTGTTGCAAGACACATGAAAAGCATCCATGTTGCTCTTAGACAGGAAAGAAAGTCATTATCATGGAGTAATCAGTAGAGTAATCAAAGTGGGGGGTTTGAAAATTAACTTTTAAAGCTCCTTTCACATTTATATATGAAGAGGAGTAAGTGCTCTATGAATATTGAACACTAATATAGCATTAATCTTATTGAATATAAACATTGAATGGTGGTTTTAGTAGCTTGAAAATGATCATTCTTCAATTATACTGTTGTAGCCATTGCATGGCACATTAGTAGCACAGATAACCAATTTTTTATTATATTTGTTCTAGGTGAAAAACAAAACAACAATAAACAAAGCTGTAACAACATTATCAACCAGTAATTAAATGATGACAGTATTCCCAAGGGTACACAGTTCCTAAGGATACAGGATTTCTGCCAAGAATGCCTTGAAAGTCTTATGTAGGTTGATAGGCGTTGTTCTTCAAGCTGATATTATTTTTCTCTGACTGAACTTGTTTCACTAATTTGATGTGTGAGAAATAAATATTTGCTGTGCAATTAACTGGAGATTATTATGGTCTAATGGAACTTTCCTGTAGAAACAGATGCTCAGCCCTTTAGATGCATAAAAAGCACATCAGGATTTGGTAAACAGAAGGAACCTGTGGGAAAAATATTGTTAAAGGCATTTAACTGGTGAACAAAATTGATGAACATGTAATAGTTTTGGATTTGCTTAATTGAATTAGCAAAGACAAAAATAAGTTACCATGTGTGCAGATCTGTTTGTCAAAGCCATACTAGTACAGGCAGTAAAAGTAACAACCTTTTTTAAGAAAAATACATGTCCTTGTTCTCAAAGTGTCACAGATTTATCTTACATATACAATATTTTATGAAACTAATTATGTCACTGTATATTCTGATAAATGAAAAAGCAAGAAACCAATGAAAATTATGGGCTGATTAGTACTAAACAGCCAATACTTTTTTTATGACAGTGCAAAATAAATATATATATTCACTGTATTACTGGACTGCAAACCACTGGAAAGGAGAGTTTGACCTCTTGCTCCTATACACTTGTCAACTGAGGGATTTGGTACTTTTAGTAATACTACAATACAAAGCTCACCATTAAAGGTTATGATGCCTTCAACTAAAGTAAGTAACTTTGCAAGTAAATAAATAAATAAGTTATCTAGTTAGTAAGTAAGTAAGGGGGGACCCTGGATGGTAGCTTCTTCTAACACTGCATTTCAGAAACTTTCATAAGAAGACTAATTCAACTTACTCAAAGTGAAAATGTACAAATAAAACTGACTGAGAAAATGTCAAGCAGATAAATTATAATTAATTCTACTTCTAATATACACAGAAATGTTCAGTCTTCAGCAAGGTATTTTAGGCATTCAGTTAGCACTTATGGTTCACCTCTTGAATTCTGCACACACTGTTTTGCATTTTACATTTGTTCAGGTATTTATTCTCAGTGTGGATAAACCAGGAGGAGCTGTACAGCCAATTCAACCAAAAAAGAAGCTAGAACAAAGGTGGCATTGAATCTTCATAAAGATTTTCCTGAAATAGTATGAAACATTTAAAACATAAATCTGAACCTAAATATATACATCTAAACTCAAATCTATATCTATATATAAAAATAGATATATATAATAAAATGTGTCAAAATGAAAGTGTTTCAAAATATCTAATTTCTGAAACTTTTCCAAATGTCCCTATCTTTTTTTCAGGCCAGCCACCATCACAGAAAGTTTCTTGAAAGTCTCTGTGTAGCCAATGCGTTAATTTATTTTCTTGCAAAAATGTACAAATAGTGAAAAGTTTTGAACAACCTTGGAACCCCCACCACTGAGACACCCAGGGTGAAGAAGGACCGACGGGACACCACTGGATCCATGGGTGGTGTTTATCTTCTGCTTAATCTCAATCTCTCTCTCTCTCTTTCTCTCTCCCTCTCTCTCTCT